>JAEIHY010014513.1:0-21759 GCA_018904565.1 Drosophila tsacasi | reverse complement strand
AACAAAAATTCGTGATATAAATATATCATCTCTAGAAAAATATCGATATATCGATATATTAATATTATCAACAAATAATAAATTCCTATTTTTGTTTTTTTTTTATGAAAAATACCTGATTAAATGACGACTAACTTGTTGAATCTGAACGTGGACACGCTGTTCGAGCAGCACGGCGTGTCCGAGATCGACGCGGTGCACAAGAAGATCCAGACCCTGGTGGAGAACAAGCGCGAGGAGCTGCGCACCCATGTCGGGTGTGTGATGTGGCACTGCGAAAGGGGAAAACACTGACTAACGGCCCCCTATTTCTTACAGGGAGCGGTACCGGGATCTGCTACAGGCGGCGGACACCATTGCGGCGATGCAGACGTCGGCGGGCACGCTCATCGAGCAGGTGCGTCACGTGCAGGCCAACTGTCGCAGCCTCAACGAGCAGCAGCTCCTGGGATTTCAGTCGGTTGCTAATACCACTGCCAGCACGGTGGACAGTCGCCCGGAGGCGGCGCTGCATCAGCGGAGTGCGGGGCGAAAGCTGCAGACGTACTACGGCACCATGGCGCAGATCAAGCTGCTTACCGCCCTGCCGGAACTGATTTGGACGCATCTAGACAATGAGCGCTTCTACGCCGCCGCTGAGCTGTTCATCTTTAGTCGCCACATCAGCACCGGTCTCCAGCTAGACGGACAGAGTGCGCTGATGCAGAAGCTGCCGGTGGCCCGTAAGCAGTGGGAGATCCTGCGTCCCTTCCACGTGACCATCAAGCAGGCGGTGCTGGCCGCCCTGGAGCGGGAGGAGCTGGTGCCTGAGATGGCTGTGGATTGCCTACAGAGTCTGCTGGTGCTGGACAAGAGCGACCTGGGCGCCGTGCTGCAAACCTTTCTGGGTCTGCGCTCCTCCGCCTTCCTGAGCTGCCTTCAGAGCAGGCCCGCAGAGTCGCGGCGCGTCAAGGAGCGTATTTTGGCAAGCTTGGGCGTACTGAACGACACCGTAGAGCTACTGGACAAGTGTCTGTTGGGTGAGTGCCTAATTATTTAGGGATTGACTATTACCGGGCTCTTCGTTTTCACATATCTTTATATTTTAACAGGTAATGGCCTTCTGTTCAGCCGGCTGGCGGACTGCGCTTCGTCCACGTGCCCGCCTAGCATAAGCCGAATGGAGAGCGGCGAGAGGCAACTGGCCCACCTGCTGCCAGACATTATCTCTGGCTTTCGGCCGCAGTTCGAGGTTCCTCAGCTGACACCTGAACAGCTGGGCGCTGCCCTCAAGCAGTGGCTGGACAAGATGAATGCCCTGGCAGCGGCTCACCTGCAGCAGGTCTTCGCTTTGGTCAGTAACATGCAGACCATCCAGGACATCAAATTGGCAGCCAGGTCAAATGGAAGGCCACACTTTGGGCACCTAGAAGAGCAGCTGCATTTGGAGCCCAGCCAGCTTGATTTCTACGCCCACAAATATGTGCCGCTGATCAACGCCCGAGTGCGGGAAATAATCCGAAGCAGTTGGGCGACGGCCATGAAACAGACCTACGAGCGGGTTCTAGTGCTTATCGAAGCCGGGCAGGCACAGGCGCCGCTTGAGATATGGCGGGAGCAGAGTAACGACCTGCCGCTGAGCTTGGCGTCGGCCCTCAGCGATCAACCAAAGCGCCTAACCAACCGGACGAAGGGATACGACGGGGCCACCGTGGAGCTGTGCAAGCAGTTTGACTCACAGCTGGCTGATATTGTTCAGGAACTGAATGTAATGCTCCAGGAGCAAACAACGCGGTCGGAAGACAAGCTCTCGCTAATCACGTTTCTCCGCGAGACAGCCCAGGAGCAACTTACCGAGTATCTGACCAACTTGAAGGGCCTCCAGTTGAAGGAGCGCCCTGCACTGCTCCTGGCTCTGCGCAACAGTCTGGCCTTGGTCGAGCTGTGTCCCAACCTGAAGCTCTGCTTCTGTCAGCCCTCGAGCTGGCGACAGTGGACTCCGAACCAGGCTAATGTCGGCATTGAACACTGGCAGCGAATTTGCGGGCTAATCGAGGAGGAAATGCTCAGCTTCTGGCTGCTCATCGTAGACGATGTGCTGGCGGCTCACAGTTGCGAGGACAAGCTGCCGAAGACCATCAACCACGAAGTGGTCTTAAGGGATTTTGCGGTACCCATATTTTAATTTCGCCCTAAATTAACCAAGTTACAAAGGTATGTCTTGACTTTTATTTCAGCTCTGGCAGAGCTTGACTCTGGAGCAGCGTGACGAGGAGGAGGACAAAAGTGTGCAGTCAACGATTCGCATTCCCAGCCAGCCACGCCTCTCTCTCCAAACGTATCTCCATCAGTTGATCCAGGCACTGAATGTGGCCGTACCCCAGACATTGCCCCCCAAAGTGTTGCACGCCTTTAATCTGCGCCTTTTGGAAAAATTACTCTCTCACTACGAAGGACTGACCACGGCGGAGGGCACCAAGTCCAGCCAGAACATTGCCCTGCAGCTGTACTTTGACCTGAAGTTCCTTGAGCGCGTATTTGCCATCAGCCGCGAGGAAAGGGCTATTTACGACCAGATCCACGCCCAGCAGAATAAGTTACGCGACTGCATCGATCCCTTTGACTTCGAGCTGTTCGCCGAACACATTACTTCGCATGTGGCCAGGGCTTCGGGTCGCCTGCAGGGCGAACTGGGAGTGCTGACACCATCGGCAGCTGCTCCAAGCCAGAGCAGTGCTTTGGCCCACGAAGCCGATCCCAATGTGCTGTGCCTCAGCTCATCCGGATCCACTTCGCTGTGGTTCCCCCTGCTGCCAATTGTGATGCCCCAAGCGGCCGGAGGAGGGGGAACTGCCAGCGAGCGGAAGATCTCAGCCCCGGAGCCGGCGGAGAAGGTAAGTCAATCTCCCGCGAATATATCTCTTCGTTCTTTTTGCAATTTTTATCGAGCTGTAATTATCTGTTTCTCTCCTAGGATTTCGTTCTATTGCTATCCTAAGTCACTAGGTAGTTTCATCGTTTGCTCTGGTTGGGTAGGAATTGTACTTGATTGTTGCTATCTTGTTACCTCTACTAGTTTGCATGCTGCATGGTTGGCTTTACCTAGCAAACATTTTGAGTGAATCTCAGCGCCTCCTCTGCTCTTATTAGATGCTCCACTTCCGAATTGGAAGGCTCTTCAAACTGAAGCCGCAGTTTAATTAAACTAATTTGGTTCGGCCAGCAATAAATAACGAGAATGCCGCAAGACAAATTTTAATTAGGTGCAACTTGCCGCCGCTACCCAGCTCTCTCTCCACATCGGCCGCAAGTGCTTGGCAAAATTTTCACGGAGCCGAGACCAAAATTTCCAAGTGGATGGCCAGGACATCGGCAGGATGAATGTGTGTACATTGTGTGAGTGCGTGTGTGGTGGTTTGAGTGTAGCTGAGTGTCTTAGATGCTAATTAATGAATCGCTGCAATTATTGAAATCAAATCGGTGGGCAAACGTTAATTTATGGCCTCGGCTCCTTGGTCGTTTCTCGCATGTTTTGTAATTAGCTGCGATCTCTGCCTGTATAAATCGTTCTCTAATTATGTCTGCCTTCTGTTTGCCCTTCGTTTGTTGTTCGCCATAAATCTGAGAGTTCAACCCCAAATTAACAGATTAATCAGACAAACTACCAATTAATAGTACTAATTAATTAATAACATTTCGCCTTTCCCCTCTATCTCTACGCTCTCACCCCCAGATAGCGGCAAACACCACGACACCGACGCGGAAGTCCGGGGGCAGTGGAGCCCGCAAGGCAGACGGCGGCAAATCCAAGTCGAGCGCGGCCTCCTTCTTCGGAATGTCCCAGGAGTGGTTTCGGTAGAAAAGTCATCTCAAGTGGCTTGTGAAGTGCATCCGAGTGGAATTCGGAGGGCCTCGCGCAACTGTTCCATTGTTAAGCTGAGCATTAGAAATGTTTAACCTGTAACCCGTAGCCTGTAGCCTGTAGCCGGTATTCCAACACATTTGTAAAATGAGTAATCGTAAGAGAGTCATATATAATATATATTATTACAGATCCATATTCCCTGATACCACGTTTAAATTCAGCTTAATTCTAAATTTGTAATTTTTAATGCGCTTTGATGTTTGCCACCGTTGCTATTTCTTGCCTCCTTTTTTGCCACCGCCTGCGGCTGCCTTTGGCTCTGGTCCTTTCTTGGCTCCGCCTTTGTCACCACCACCTCCGCCTCCGCCTTTGTTTTTATTTCCCGGCCCGGCTCCAGCAGCTGCTCCAGCGCCACCACCTCCTTTTTTCTGTGGGCAAAGAAGAAACACGGAAAGATTTCTCTTTGAGCGGTGACTTCGCAAATAATGAGCCACGGTTGTTTAAAGTTGGAAGCAAAGTCAGTTAATGAGAAAAAGGTTATAGTGTCGTGGGATTGCAATGGGAGGTGAGTCCCTTAGTTTAAAAGGTGGGGCCTAGCTAAGGCCTTTAAAAAGGTGCTTTTAGTGAAGCTTGTATAATAATAATGTAATTAATAATTAAACTGTATTTAGAACTTGAATTTAAGTGTAAAAAAATAACCTATGTTGCCTTTAGGGTACATTTTAATGTTCTATTCTAAAAGCCTTTGAGACATTTTTATTATTCGTTATTTTGTGTAAACTTTTTGCAAGGAAGTTGTGGTTCTATTTACGACTAAAAACAAACTGAATTAAGAATTTAGACGAGATTTATCAGTAATTTGACTAGTTGCATAACACAAATATTGCTTACATTGCCTCCACCCCCTCCGCCACCTCCTCCTCCTCCTCCTCCTCCTCCTCCGCCGCCACCCTTATTTTTACCCATCCTTTGAGTATCAACTTCTTGGGGCAGCAATTATTTCGTTTATTTAATTTATTTGGTTTGGTTTGGGGCTGGTTGCGGGCTTTCGGCACGAACTAACTCTGGCCACAGCTGGCAAATTGCAACTAATAAGCATCGCCAGAGCCGCAAAGCGAAGTGCATGAAATTAAATCATTTGGCCAGGGAAAGAAGGCCAAAATAAACGTTGAGAGCAAAACACAGAATGCACAACAACACCCGACGGCGAAAAGCGGAAGCCCGAGAGTCTGTTTGCTTTTTTTTATTTTTCGATTTTCTGGGTGTGAAGGTGAGAGTGGTTAGGAGAACGGACTGCGGCTACAATGCCCAATGGCTCTTAACTGATTTAATCATCGCCCTGGCACCGCTTCCCCCTTGGGCCGGAAGATATGGCAAGTGGCTCTCTGGCGGCGACTGTTGGATTATTTTGTAGTGCCTTTGCCGCCACTGCTTGGCACTTTCATTCCGATTCCGATTTTGTTTTCGGGGTCTGCATTTGCATTTGGCCGTGTCCACACCCCGCCGCCACCTGTTCCCCAAGGCCACGGCATTGACATTGGCCACCTCTCGCACTTCTTGTCTGGTCTGCCAATGGCCAATGGAAGGCAATACGCTGATAATCCCACGGATCAGTGACGTAGCCCACGGATACGGGCAGTGCAGCAAGACGGTATTTATAGATGCAACGATAACCGTGGGATCTCTCTGGGGATTTTCGGATTTAAATGGCAAAAATATGGTATGGTGGGCGATTGAATTCGTAAATACATGAAGGCAGAAAATGGCGAGCACACAATTGAATCAGGGATAAATGGTAAAGTTGCTCAAACCAGAATTGTGTCATTAATTCTCTTGGATAAAGAGAAAAATCGCCAATGGTTACCCCATTTAATGTGAATGAAAATTATAGGTAAGGAAGATAAGACTAAGCTAATTAGGTTTGGTTGATTCTTTTAAAATTGTCCAAATGAACTCTAGCCAAACAGCCTTCAATAATAGACATATTTATGAAAAACTTAGCATATAAACCCTTATTTCAGCAACTACATTAATTATATAGGTATACGCCAAGTTGCCATGAGCGAATACCTAAAAGGATCTATTTAATTTGTCTGTCATCGGTATCGAAATTAAATTGGCCTATTATTTAAATAGGATTTCATTGAACTACAAGTGAGTCTTTATTAGCTCGATTAAATTGATTCTGCTCCAATTTCGATTTCATTTCCCAATAAATAGATGTAACTAAATAGAACTAATGTGGAAGTATCCACTATCTCCGTGTTGGTATTTTGTTTGGAAAACATTTTGCTGTTGGCAAACTCAACCAGAAATTAAATGTCTTTAATGTAACTACCAAGCTGTGTGCATATTTAAACAGCATGGCTGTAAACCCACCCTCCTCAGCTTAGCTTCCATCTTTAATTACTGCCTCAGCTCAGCAGGTGGATGCCTAATCAGAATGGAATACATTTAACGGCATTCCACCTGCCTGCGCTCCAAAGAAAAAGAAGAATATCCGACTCTGATTTCTTCATATGCTAATTACAGTTATCAAAAAGTTTCTCTGGCGCTGGCACTGGACACTGGACACTGGACATTGGACACTGGAAACTCAATGCATACATAATGAGTCCTCCTACTTTTCCTGCTGCTGTCACAGATTCTAGATACCCAGGAAGCAAAGGAAGACAGGAGGGGACACCGGTCGGTGGCACCTAATTAAATTAGATGTTTTATATTATGGTGAGCCGTAAGTGAAACCGATATCAGTAGCCTGCTACGGAAATAAAAAGGAAAGCCCCAGCTCTCCCAAATGGACTCAACAAGTCGAAATCTGCACATGGCAACGACCATGATACCAAATTAGAAGTGAAAAGTATGAAATAAGCTCATCAAATTACGCTCTCACATGCTTTGGAAGGGAGGGAAACGGGGACAGGGCGGGGACATGACCCGTTGCCGGAGGCGAGGGCAACAAAGTCCAGCCTCTCTGGACATTTGCTGCAGGTGCTCCAACCCAGAGTTGCAGCTGAAGGACTCCGAGTCGGAGTCGGACAGACACTTTGAATTTAAACGAAATGGGCGGACTTTCCGGGACTGTCTAAATACATACATAAGGTCGGGATGGATCTACGGGGATGTACAGGGGAAGCTGCAAGCCAGGAGCTGGGAGCTGGCTCTGTAAAAGTGCGGAACTTTAATTAAGTTTTGGTTCTCCCAGCTGACTGACATCTTGAATTACAAATGAAAAACTTGTGTGCAGCAGCAGAAGGAAAGCAGCAAAGGAAACGGGCCAAAGAAGCGACACGGAAAAAGACGAATAAAAAGGCAGGACTAGGAAAAAAGCAGTGCATAATAACACACTGAACTGCAAGAGGTGGAGCTGCAGCAAAAAGGCAGCTTCTGCAACAGAATGCGAATAAGTTGCACAACCAGCAATTCGGCGAAGGAAAATAGAGCGGAGCCCCCACGGATGGACAGCCCGGAGTCACTGGGCGGGAAACCCAAACAACTACCTTAGCCAGTTACCCAGTTATCCAGTTGGCCAGCTGGCTAGTTAGCCGCCATAAGAATACCCAACTAAATGGGACCGCGGATTTCCACCAACTGGCGGTCCCTTTAAGTCCGAGTTTCTCGAGAATCGAAAAAGAGCCGCAGCGACCAAAATAGTTTCATTCATGCCGGGCCAAGAAAATTATGCGCCAAGACCCAAACTACGGAATACCCCTGGGTATCGCGATAATCAACTTCCATTTCCTCCGAGTCTGTGTAAATCCCGGGCATTGGTGACGTCTGCTTACGATAATTTCGGCTGCGAAATATTATTTATCCAGGTAAAGCTACACACCGATAAGATAGCGCGATAATGGCCACAATTAATTCAAAGTACACAGTCTGTAAGTCTGCCACAGTCCGAATTTTAGAAAATTGATTGCTTATGGATTTAAGTACATTCAATATGAAAAATATGTGCTTTACCCAGTATAGCTTTAAACTAAGGTTACGGGGATTTCTTATTATTTAAACTAGTTCCAAAATCTTAATACAGAGCAACTAGAAGTCTGTTCAAGTATGAATCTTCATCCGCAACCGAACTTCATCATCGGCAGCCCTGCCACAGAATTTGGTTTTAGTTCACGTGCCACCGGGAACGGAAAGTTGATTTTCACTGCCGACTGCCTGCTGCTGAATGGCGACTGCCGACTACCGTGGCTGGAAAATCAGGAAACAGATGTTTGCAAATATCTTGCGAGCGAACTTTTTCGCCAAGGTATTTAAATAACGTTCTCGCTGCACCAACTTTTTGTCAGCCGCAGCCATGAAAAAGGGAAATAAAACCTGAAAAGCATAGAGGGCTGCCCAAAAGGAAACCCATTCAATTGCGCTGAATTGAGCAGATTTCGTTTGACGGGAATTTCCCGAATTATCGTGGCATCGCTCAATGGGATATCATGCTGCATTCATAGCGGAGCGCCGCCTTAATATACTTTTAAATAAGCCCCACTGAACACATTAAGAGCGCGTGTCAGTGCCGATAATCCACTCTGGTGACTAATTAAAATGTTGGGGAAAAAATGGTTAAACTTTCCATTCAATTTCTGATATCACGTCGTCGGGCGTTTGCGGTATTCCTGGTACAAAGTCCGAAATTGTATTTACCAATCTGTTGATATACAAATTAGCGCCCCCACTGGGTCTGCACTTTACCAAAATAAACTCAGGAAAACGAAAACGCTTATGATATTTATCTTTATCATGGGACTTGACAATCGGCTTTAATGTTCAGAAAGCCCCAAGGGCTTGTGTTTATAAAAGAAATAGTCGGAGCTATTTCCTTCCTGTATTCGTGACCATACACTGCAAAAGTCCCAATCCCGATTACATAAAGCCCGAATGGAGGGAAATCCGAGACCCGGAACGAAGATAAACCTGTGAGGCAATTAGGGATGGATGGTCGTGGCCATTGACTGGCCATTGGGCAAAATTTAATCAGGCTTATCGTGACTAAGAACACCCTTCAATTAAAGAAGCCAGCACGAGCTATCCGATTGGCTTTGAATAATATATGCATACACGGGGCCAACTTTGGTCACTAGCGTTTATCTTTCATTGATACCTTGCACTTAACCTAGGCCATGCTTATGGCCGGCGATAAGCCCCGTGGGATCCGCGTCTTTATAAGGAGGCCCTCCGCCTGGACAGCCCACAGATACTGGCCGATCTTTCGGGTGTGCACTAAAGCTCAAATCACTCAACTCTCGCAGCAAACATGTCCAAGTTACCCTGCAGCTACGATGCGGAAAAGCGGATCTGGAAGGGCATGCCCCAATACAGCCCCTTCAAGCCGGACACCTCCCTCGGCCGCGTCATCTTCAGGAACATGAGGAACTGGCCCAAGAACGTCTGCCAGGTGAGTTGTCAGCCGGACTGCCCCTGCTTCCAGGACATTTTCTACCTGCCCTGTGAATTGCCAGATTTCAGACACCGAGGGCGTGGAGGTCACATTCGGTCAGGCTCTCAGCTGGGCCGTTCGCATCGCACAGCACCTGAAGAGCCGTGGCCTGGACCACAAGGATATAATTGGTATCTCCGCCAAGAACACCACCTATGTGATGCCCATCGCAGTGGCCTGTTTCTTCCACGGAACACCCTTCCAATCGGCGAACCCCATTCTGGAAGAATGTACGTATAAGTAATTTATTTTACCCCCACTTATTTATTTATTGATTATTTTTATTTACTTTTTCCTTTGTAGCCACTCTCAAGCACTTGTACACCATCTCCAAGCCAAAAATTATCTTCACCGATGCCGTGCATTACGAGAAATTGTATTCTGCCACCAGCGACTTTAAGCCAGAGATTATCCTCACCACCGGCACCAAGGAGGGAGTCCTCAGCGTACAGGATCTGCTGCATCCGACCGAGACGGAGTTCTACTACCAGTGAGTGGGACATAAAGGAAAAGTTTAAGGTAGATTATACATAATATTTGTATTCTCGTCCACATTAGACCAACGCCCCTGAAGGAAGGACCCAAGCAGACGGTGGCCATTCTCACTTCCTCCGGCACCACTGGAATGCCGAAGGCTGTGTGCATCTCCAACGATATCCTGATCCAGGAAACTGTGTAAGTTGAATTTTCCAAGGAAAGATAATACTTAAATTTCCAAATCAAAATATCTGATACTGTACCTTTTTTTCTGCAGCTTCGTCAACTCCAGCGACACCATCTTTATCTCGGCCAGCCTGGACTGGATCACGGGTCTGTGGGCCACCATCTTCAGCACGGTCAACGGCTGCACCCGCATCATCAGCAGCAATCCCTTCACCGCGGACTACTTTGTACAATTGGTGAGCAAGTACCGTATCACGTACGCCCTGATTCCGCCGGAGCACTGCTGCGCCCTGCTGGACTGCCCCACGGCGACACCGGAGACGTTGGGCAGCCTCACCAAGCTGAACTTCGGCGGCGGCCGCATGACACAGGCCACCGTGGAGCGGATCAAGAAGCTGGCGCCCAACGGAGTGCTCAATTCCTCGTACGGCATGACTGAAGTGGGCTTCATTGTGTTCAATCATGGACACTTGAAGCTGACTGCGGCCGGCAACCCGCTGCCGGGCATCCAGGTGAAGATCGTTGACGACGACGGCAACAGTTTGGGTCCGAACCAGACGGGCGAGATCATCGTGCACAACGGCTTCAACTGGAACGGTTACTTCGCAGACCCCGTGGCCACCAAGGAGATGCAGGACGAGGAGGGCTGGTTCCACACCGGTGACATGGGCTACTTCGACGAGGACGAATACCTGTACATGACAGATCGCAAGAAGGAGGTGCTTAAATGGAAGGGTCTGCAGATGTGGCCCGCCGAGGTGGAGGCGGTCATCGACGAGCTGCCCGAGGTGAAGCGCGTCTGCGTCATTGGCGTCTACGACGAGACGCAGGGTGATGTGCCCGGAGCCCTGGTTGTCCGCGAGGAGAACGCCTCCCTCACCGCCCAACAGGTGATAGACCACGTGGCCAAGCGACTTCCCGACATCCAGAAGCAGATGCGCGCCGGCGTCCAGTTCGCGGACGAGATCCCGCAGAACCACAATGGCAAGGCCGTGCGCCGCTATGCCCGTGACCTGTTTGTGGCCCTCTCCAAGAAGAACTGAGAACGTGTCCTTGGCTAATGAAATCCAAGTTTAAGTTTAAGTTGGTTAGGTTAGGGAAACTGGGTGATCCTTTTGAAGTGAATCGTCCTTTTAAATGTTTGCTAAAAGTCTCTCACAAATAAAGCAACTGCTGATGAATGAAATCTTTAAATATTGTTTGACAATCTTTATAAGAGTGTAATGCGTTTAAATTCGTATAAATTGAATATTTTTTTAAAGAACTTCCGGGTTAAGTTATGCGTATTTTGATATCTATTTCTGCTCTTTTTATCGGGTCAAGGGCTTGAAACAGGGTATTTATTGAAGTGTGTACAACTGAAGTCACAGTCAAAAAACAATTGGCGAGAACATTTGATTAACGGTGCCGTCCCATCAATTCGGTTATAAAAATATTGCGCCAGTTTGGGTGGGAATTTCGCCCATAACTCAGTGGAACCATGTCGCTGTATGTTTATGGCTAAACACTTTCATGGGGTAAACAAAGAATTGCCATTTCGCGCCAGGGGCCGCGACTCCTCCTGCCACGGCATAAAAAATCATTTTATTTAGTCATAAAAATCGCACGCATAGAATTGGCCAGGGTGGCGTCGAAGCCGCGCCGGCAAATCACGGGGGCCGCACAAAAAGAAGCTTTTCACGAAATTAAAGGTAAATAAAATGTTTATGAGTGGAGAGCAAGCGCTCGCTCATATGATTTCACATTCGATTGAATAACATTTACACACGCAAGCGAGCGCCGCCAAGGATTCGCAATCTGCTACCGGATCCACAGCCACGTTCGCATCCACGTCTGTGGGATCCGTCCGGGGATGGCAGGCACCCAAAGACGGGCAATAAATTCAAACATGTGCACATAAATTTTTATTTCGATTTACTGAGCCGCTGTCAGTCCTGTCCTGTCCCCTGCTCGAGTCCTCCTGCCGAGTCAGTCCTTTCCCCTGCTCTCCAGTCGGTTTTATGAACTGTGAATATGCGCATGATGAAGTTGCCAAAGGATCTCGGCGGAAGTGAATCGTTCGGCATGCGGTTCCCTCGCTGTGCGTGTGTGTTTGCGGGTGGTGCCAGTCAGGAGGGGGTGGGGGGTTAGGATCGAGGATGGAGCGTGGAATGAGGAGGAAGTGCCAAACGTCAACGGCATCACAAATTATTGCATCTCAGTGCACTGGGAACCTGACAGTGGATACAATAATCGACTTTACTAATAAAAGGTTTTAGAGCTTTATCATATTAACTAAACCTAATTACATTGGCTATATTTGCTTAACCTTTTTAAGGTTTATTGTTAAAATATAGTTTTTTTTTTGCCATAAAAAAGCCTGGGTTGCCCACAGTAAACATCCGCAAAATCCCTGATAGGAGCGGGAGGGGAACTTGTTCTGCCGTCAGTCAACTCACTTGTATAGGCGGGGAAATGGGAATTCGGGTAGAAGTCAGCGGCAAATGATCCCCACGCCTGCATAAGTCAAATAACGAATATGTCAACTCTTGATTGAAGACCCCCAAAAGCGTCGCTGCAGCTCAATCAGGCTTGAAATATGCACGAATCGAGGAAGAGTTTGGGGCGCCAAAAAAGAAAAATTGAAAAATAATTGAAAAAAGCCAGAGTTGACCTTTGCCTCTTGTGAGAATTGAACTCACGGCCCCTGGTTTACAAGACCAGTGCTCTGCCACTGAGCTAAAGAGGCTCTTGTTTTGTAGGTGTTCTAAAACTCACCTCAAGTCACCTTTTTGACTGCACTCAGAAGTTACGGTTAGAAACATTTCCCAAAGTATATCGCAGGTGCAAACAATGTACAGCTGTTTGAACAGTTGGGAACTGATAACTACTCGAGATCCGAACAACATGCGGCGGCAAGTGCCCATTCATTTGGGCAATCACTCAATTGCGTTGGCTAATTAAAACTGTGGAGATGGAGCCCAATTAGCAGCTACCTGAGAGGTACATTTTACCATTTTCTCACCTGTCCATTTTGTGTCTCGTTGGCTTGGTAATTGATAGACCGGCGCACTGAGGCAAATACCCGACTTCGTGTGCAACACTCCCGCTTGTTTATTCGGCAAATTGGCAAATCAATTCAATTGCCTGAACTGAATAAGCTGCCACACATCATCGGCAACGCATGCTAAGATGTATCTGTATCTGCATCTGTGGCGTTCCTCTACGATTTGTATAGCAACCGCAAGAGTAATTGGCGCAATGAATGAAATTAATGAAACGCATCGGAATCTTGTGTGATCTTTGGCAAACACATTTGCGTTGAAAACCGGCGATGCAATTGCAGATGAGCATAGAATGGGACTGAGAATTTGGCATTTTATCAGCTAGGCAGTTGGAAGATACTTAAATTATTTCCCTTTATAGAAAACAAAATATTTCCTGAAAAAAAAATTGTTTTTAAATGTTTAACGTTTGTAAAATCATTTACTAGCCCCTTTCAAGAAAATCCATCCATTTAGCTTAGCCATTTCCTTTTTAAATATTTACTGGGTGTTTTCTGAACATTATTTCTTAAAGCACTCGCTTAGGCTTTTCAAAATTCAGCCAACTTTCATCGCATTAAGAGGGTAGGCAAACGTTTCCAGGAGCAAAAGCAACTGGAAGCCAGCTGAAGCCGCTTATAAAGTGCAGGAACACGTATACGCACCGTTGCACCAGCAGCAACTACCCCCCCTCCTCGACGGCCTGAACAGATTATCTGGCAGCAACAGCAGCATACTTAACAAGTATTTATCGAGTTTTTCAATATTTTTAATGCCACTTTAAATACTTGACGCGATTATTTTCCACCGATTTGGCATACATACACACACTCTTCCGATGCATATACCTACATTTATACTATATATATAGACCCGCCTCTCCGTGCAGCCTGCACTTTTTTGATCTCGCGAAAGTAAAGTTTCAAGTGCCAAACACACGCAAACTTTTTGCTCCGTTGCAGCAGCATGCAAGTTTGCTGCCACCGAGAGACATAAAACTTTTATAGAAGTTATTAAAAGTGCGACGAAATGGGAGGGATGGAGAGGGGTATACTGAGCGAAAGAGAAGGCGAGAGAGAGCGAGATCCGGTAGCAGGTCTCAGCGCCAAAGAGTTGAGAGAAATGATTCATTTGCCATTCAATAAATCTTCGCTTTACTTGACTACACCAGGCAGATGCCCGGCAGTTCTCACTTCCCCACACTCAGATAAAATTCGTGGTCTAGAAAGATAATAAGAAGCCATGTTTAAACAAAATACACATCATGCTATCAAAAACATCTTTTATAAGTATAAAGACAATCAAACAGAAATGGTTTAGAAAAGCCTTGAATTCTTATATTCACATTTGTCTAGTATTTTCCCCTAACTTCCTCAAAGTACTTTAATATTAATTATTGAATCAAATTTATAAATAGTTGCCTAATTTTCTCAGAGTTTATTCCCGGCTGCCAGCTATCGCGTTTCTGCATCGGACGGACGCTTTAAGTAATGACCATCAACGGCTGGACGCCGACGGCGCCAGTTTGTACATTGTTATCTGCTAAGGACTGCGGGATTATTCGGCGAATCCAAGGTGCAAGGATGTGGCCCGGAGCGCAGCTCCGAGGCATACTCCTTCCTTGTGCTGCTCCCCGCACCCATTCATTATTCAAACGCATTAACAGAAGTTGTCCGGCTCGACTCCGGCTGTAGCAGGACAATTTTCGTGATATCCTTGACTTGGCATAACTTTGTCCAAAGTGGCCCAGGGCCTGCTCCTGCCTGCTCCGGCTCTGGCTCCAGCTCCGGCTCCTGCTTCGCCTCCAGCTCCTGTGTGAAAAGTTTTCCTGCTGCACACGAACAATAACACAGCCAAGTATTTAAATGCAAATTAGCCCCAAATGATGCAATCATAATGCAAGTGGCTCCGGGCCCAGACCAGAAGGCTTGAGTGGTCATGGGAATAGGAGGCGGAGGCAATGGCGATGGCAATGCCGATGGAGATGGGAATGTAGCGAGACTGTTCCTGTACGAGTGTAGGTTCCCCATTTAATTTCCACTTGCCTGGGCTCATTTAGCCCAATTTGGCAGCCACTCATAATCTCCACTTCTTTTTCTTTCGCTAAAAATTAATTTCCACCTCTATTTTAACCATTTCTTCCTTTGTAATCTGTAGAGAAACTGAGTTTGGGGGGCTCGCCGTGGGTACGGAAGATAAATGCATTTCAACACATGTTGTTGAAAGTTAATTTCCGAAACCGTTGCTCATTTATTTTTAAATGTGCATTTAGTGTTGCTTTTGCCCAGTTCGCCTCTTTTTGTTCGACTGCAACTGTGGTAATGCATTTTTGATCGTTGTATTCAGGCGTTTTTCGGGCATCCTGAGCCAAGAGTCATCGCAAAGACAGGGCCGGTACGGTATTATTCAAATCCTCCTTCACTGCGTTCCCATGGAATCACCAGAGTTCAAATCTTTTTCCCAAAGCCAACTATTTTCAGCTGCGGCAACAAGGCCAAAACTTGGCAATCGAATAGCCAACTCGGCCGCGAACACAATCAGCCCGCTCCCGGGAAATGAGCAACTTGAGAATTGAACCCGATGCCCGGACAAAGGCGCACACAGCACGGCTGTCCGGCTGGGAAGGCGAAACTTTTGGTGTTATAATCTGTACCGAATTTAAGTGCCCTGATATTGCTAATTAACCCACAGCCATCCGCACATGCATGAAAGCCATTTGCGAAATTGGGAAAACAAAGGCAACGGGCCACCGAAGACTTCTTGTGCCCGGTCGGTTGGTCGGAGAGTGTAAATGTAATTGTGATTGGGTTGGTGTTGGCTGGCAGTTTATTATTTTGCCAGCTGCTCCTGGAGTTGGTGCTGCTCTTGGATGTGTTCCAAGGCGATCCGTTCGTTTTTGGTCCGGCACTGCAACGGGGCGTATGCGTGATATGTGCGACAACAATGCAAGCTGAGTAGCTTGCAGGAAACTTTTCAGATATCCAGTCTGTCTCTGATGCGGAGTCAGGCAATGAACGCTTGAGAACACACTTTAAAGTCCATTAGCGTCGAGTGCCCACAAAGGCAGCAGTCACGAGGACACGAGAAATTCGTACAAACTGAAGAACGAAATCAAACAATTGCAAGACGCATTGCATATTTATTTATGTATATTCGAATGTATTACAAATATATATTTAGCACAATTTATTCAATTGACAAATTTCCAGTCTGCGACACTTGGCAGAGAAAAATATGGCCACAGAGGGAGAATGGAAATTTGTCTATTATTTGTGTAACTTTGCGGTTGTCAAAATATTGAACCCGCCATAAAGCAAAGGAAAAATCCTGTCCGTCTTTTATTGCTGCTGCTTTATTGAAGTTTTGCGGCGTGGAAGAAGCCAAGAGATATTCCATGAAATATTGTAACTGCTGCAAATTATCGTTCTTCGTTGCTAACATAAAACTTTTACCACCGCCAGCCCCACAGCGCTTGCCGCCACTACGCTCCGCTCCTCCAGCCCGGGAAAAACTCTATGCAAATGGCTCAGACATTTTGCAATTGATGCTGCTCGGGGGAATGGAAATGCAAGACCAAAAAGAGAGCTTAAAGCTGTTTAAAATACGAGCAAATTTAACAAATTTCAGCAGCACAGCACAGCCCAGCCCGGCTTCTAAAGTTACCAATTAATTTTGGCCATGTGGCAGGGACATGTAATGAAAATGCTTTCAGCTTAATTCAATAGAATCGGGTCTGCAAAATTATTGGTCAAAGCTGAATCGATGCCATGCATTAGCAGGAGACACGATTCGCCATTATCCCGGAAATCTTCGATAATTTCACATAATCCACAAGAGCACACAGTGTAAACTTGCAACTGCCAAAGCCACAGCCAGAACAATACGCACAACGGCAATGGCAATCAGCACTCCAAACAGAATACACTGTCTGAACATCTCTGGCGATTAAATGTGAATGAATATATACCTTACACTGTACTTAAGGCATTTTGAGATATTTATACCCAGGCAAGGTATTATAATTGTAGTCTGAAGCTTGAAACGCTTCGAAGGAGTTATTTCCGACCCTATAAGTCATATACATTCTTGATCAGCATCAATATGCTAGTTTGTAATCCTAATAAATTCAATTTTACAATTCCCCAAGTTGGGATTCAACTTCTGTTATATTTTCTCGAGGTGCAGGAGGAGCTCTTAGGACGTCTGCGAAATTGCGGTTGCAGAACAATGTCTCACTGACTCACTGAGCAAATGAGTGGGAACCTATATACATAGATGGGGGCAACTGCCGTGCGGGACTTGGGAAAGGGTTCCTGACGAGACATTGGCATTGGCCGACAGTTGACTGGCTACAAAGTGTAGAACTGAGAAAAAGAAACTTTTGCCATTCCCAGCACAAACACGATGCGAGCAACTTTCAACATTTACTGCTCGGCGGTTGCTCTTGTAACAAAGTTACAAGTAGCATTTGAAACTTGTCCTGCGAGTCCTGTGCGTCCTGCCCATTGCTGCTGTCGCCCATTGCGTATGAGTGATTTTTATGAGCTGCTCTCCTCGTCATGCGTGTTTGTTTGTTGTCTGCTCGCAGCTATGTCATCCCATCCCACTGCCATTCTCATTCCCGTCTAGTGTTCTTCTACCAGCCCAAGGACTCACGCAATTATACGAACATGACAAGTGCAATTTGCCGATGGCTTCACCTCAGAGGGGCATCTGATTTGGCTTCTGATTCCCCCTGCCTTGTGCTGGAAGGAGCCTAATCAAATTAAATCACTAAATTGCATACATTAGGCCCGAGTCAGTTACTTGAGGTCTTGATTTCTCAAAGAATGAAAAGAAATAAAAACTTTTCAATTTAAAATATACACCATCGTTTCACATCTCGGAGCCAAACATGTTTATCTGACTTGTGATTTGCCCAGAATTAGCTCGGCTCAAAGTTCTTTTTGTTCACTGAACCTGAAATCAAACTTCGGGCTCCGTGACTCGTCCAATAAATTAGGTCTCGCGGCAGTTTTAATACAATTCTGGCCCAGTTAATTAAAATCCCGCCCGGGGCCGAGTGCAGCCGAATCCGAGCCCCGGCTGCCGTAATTAAGCTGTCAGCCCGCATTCCGTCTGAGGAGATCTCACCTCTCAAGTCATAACTCATAACTCATGTGGCCCCGGGTCGGGGAGCCATGTGTCAGAACATTAGCTCCGAGATGTGCATATGACAAATCTGAAAACTTTCTAGCCGAGATTCCCTCCTCGTTTCGTGTCGTTTGCCTCGGTTTAGTTAGTTATGTTACAGTTTCCCGCTCGCCAGACGCCAAAGTTTGCGGATGCGGAATGCAAAGTAATGGGAGCAGGAGCCTTGAACAGAGTTTTTCAGCTTTAAGTTGTTTGACTTTGGACAAAGGAAATCTTTTGAGTGGCTGTTTGCTGCTCATTTTTCCCACAGCTAATTGCGCGGTGTCCCAGAACGGGAAGTGAATGAGAAGCGCTGAGCCACTGGGCACACACAGCGGCGCTGAGCAGGACGGGCCCTGGAACCGGGAGCGGGTGCCGGAGGGATAATGTCATAAATCACCATGGATATATGCATAAATTATCGCTTGAGCTCTGCCAGCGACCAGCGGCCGAAGCTGATTCCTTCTGGAGGGAAAGGAGGTCGCTGTGAAAGTTAAAAAACAAAGCTCACGATAAACGAAGCGACATTTAAGGATTTAACGAGAAAAAATCGCTGTCACGAGGACGCATCGTTTTAATCAGTGGAAGACAGTCACTGCGCTGCCCCGCCTCTGCCGCCCCTTAGCTCCGTCTCGGCTACAGTGTGCAAAATCGCATTTGTATAAGTAAACGAGATATGCAACAGCTTGTAAATTCGGAGACAAAACAAATAAATAAAATTTAAATGTCTTTCACAAGATATTTTTCTGTTTTATTGTAATTTACAACCATAAAAATAAAAAGCGACGACGGAGACAGGGATTTTTATTCATATTGCTAATTGAGAAATTCCACAAAATTCTTGCCTCATCAACTGTAAAGTATTGATACTGAATATTAATATTTGCAATAAAATCAATACTCAAGGGGAAATTAAAGAAAAATCCCTTACGATGGGTAGAGAATTAAAGACTTTTACTACTATAAAATGTCCTTAAGGGAGTATCTGTCCGAAACCACTGTCCGCTGGCACGTGCTCATGTCCAGCTGCCCCAGCTTCGCTTCTTCTCCGTCTTCGGCTCTGAAATGGTAGCAATATTTTGTCAGACCAAAGTCAACAGCCGGCAGGAGACGGCAGGACCCTAAAGACAAGGACGCTCCTGGCGGTGTGGGGTGGAAATTTACATTGGCGCTGCAAAGTATGCAACGCATATTTTTACATCACTTCTGTTTGCCTTTCTCGCAGAGCCACAGCTCGGCGTCGGGGAGCAGTCAGCCGGGAAGGGGGCGCTTTATACATTTAAATGTATTTATTTTTGCCGGAGCCAAAGGCAGCGCCGAGAGCCACAGGACGCTCGCCGACATGAACATGCCAGTCTAGGTGCGGGCCAAAGGAAGTTGCCGGCGGACAGAGGCTGATTCAACGATGGTGTGTCTGCCCCCGGTGCCTTTAATTATTATATTGATCGCTAGTGGGGCGAGTTGGTTAAGTTGGTAATCAAGTAAAGAATTTATGTGTCTTAACACTGTTGTGTTTGGTCTCTCGGGCTGAAAAGACAAACTAAACTGCATTAAAGAGCACTGAAATCGTATCGTTAAAATACCTGCCACAGTTACGATTTTCTGGAGTAAATGATCTGCCAGAAATAAGGACCTGTTTTAAAAGCAATATGTTTCAATTATTATAAACTCCCAAAAACACCGAGATAATTCGACTGAGAATTTATTCGATTATCCTTCCAAATACCGTGCAGTTCAATTAATTCCTTTTACATGCACACCTCACTAAATTTCGGCAGCTTTTCGATCTGGACACCTATCACGTTTTGGGTCTGCTGGGAAGCAAATATGGCGGTGCGGATGCAGTAGTCCAGTGGCATTTTTTGGACAAACATGGCCAGGAACCCACCGATGAATGCGTCGTTGCAGCCGTTGGCATCGATGATCTTGCTCTTGTCGAACTTTGGCACGGGGAACTCCAGGACGCGCTCGTTCTCCTGGAAGCAGAGCACCGGGCACGTGGCGTCCGTGATTATAACCAGCCGCGGATGGTTGTTTGCCTTCGGCATGGACTGCATCCGGGGGCCGATCTCGAAGATGTTCTTCGTTTTCCAGTCGCTGAAGGAATCGCTGAAGGCGATGGCCTCCTCCTTATTGCAGATAATAATGTCCACGTGCTGCAGGACCTGATTCAGAGAGGCGCGCTGCATCTGCAGCACGAACACCGCGCTGAAATTCAGAATCATTATGCGGTTGGAGTCGGAGCACATTTTGGAAACGCGCTCCACGACGGACGGGCAAACGGCCAGGAAGAAGCCGGTGAAGTAGAAGTACTGGGCGCGCTCCAGATAGCAGATGTTCTCCTCCTCCTCCATCCAATCATCGGTAAATAGAGAGGCGGCACCGAGGTTGGCCACCATCGAGCGGTTCAAACCGTTGATAATTATGGCACAAGAACCTAATCAGAGGAAGGAGCGGAACATCCAAAGAAAAACGATATAGTAGATTAACTTAGGTCGTACCTGTTGGTAAATCGTCCTTCAACTGGTATAGGGTCAACAAGCCATCGGCCTTGGCCCTCTTGCCAATGCGTTCGCCCAGCTTATCGCTTCCCACAGCGCCACTGAAGATTCCTCGGCCGGGGGTCTGGACGATCCACTGGAAGATCCTCATCGTGTTCTGGCAGGCTCCGCCCGCCGAGTAGATGACGTTTTCCATGTTCATCAGCTCGTCGAAGAGGGTGTCGTGCTTTTCCTCAGCTATGATAGCGGTGTTCGCGGCCAGGCCGAATTTCTCGAGGATTACATTGTCCTCGACGATGCAGGTGATGTCCAGTAGGGGATTGCCGAAGCCTATTAGGATTCCCTCCGGCAGTTCCATCCTGAGTTGTTACTGCCAGTCGCAGATATTTGACGGTTCGGAGCAACGGGATCAACTTTATGCTGTTGGTTAAAATCGCAAGGGCATTCCCCAAATTGGTCCTGGAGCGACTTGGGTCCTAAGGAAAAGCCCTGCTCGTGTTCATGCTGCCTTAATTTTACACTGATTTAGACTGATTTAACGAGAGTTGTGAGTGGAGGAGAAAAGCCGTCATTCCCCATTCAGCTCGCCGAGCAGAGTCGAAATTTATTTCCCTCGGTTGCTTAAAGCGATAATTACCTGCATAAATCAATCAAGACAATTAATATTGCTGTGGCCCAATTTAATGTGCTATTAATTACGTATCCATCTTGTCGCCGGCAGTATGTATAATTGCTGTGCAATTATGAAGGCGGGCTGCGCGCGATATGCGCAGCTTTTATTTTCATTTTTCAGCTGGAGATGAATGAATTGAATGTAAGTGGGCTTGACAAGCCGTGGCAAGGGGTAGGCGAGTGCAGCCACCCAGAACGTGAATGTCCTTCCTCCGCCAAAAAACATCATCAGCGGCATCAGGATAGGGAAGAGCAGGAGTGCAGGACTGGGAAACAATGGCATTTGCAGTGCTTTGCACAAGTTGCCTGGCATAAATTTTAATTTTTATGCAACACAAAGGCTGCAGCAGCAGCCCGAGCTTTCGACGCGCGTTGAAGCCACACGAAATCCCAGGCCCGAAAAAGTAGACCGAATGGGGGAGACCCTATATACAGACCTTTAGTTTT
>JAEIHY010014510.1:0-46666 GCA_018904565.1 Drosophila tsacasi | reverse complement strand
GAATTTCTTGTAGAAGAATTTACATATGTAGGTTCTTTGGTTTTCCCACACACACACATCCCGGAGATCTTGGCTAATTGGGAGCTGGAAAGCCGAAGGCCCGTCAGCTGCCCCATTTCGAGAACCTGCAACGTGCTCCCCCAGAACATCATCATCTCTAACTGCCCATCAAATAAATCAGCAGCAGGACGCACATGCAAACACGTCGGCTTTTACACTGCAAAATAAATTGTGGGTGTAATAAATAGCATACAAAAATGCTTAGAAAGGTTAAAATTATACCCAAGAACAAGTATTACTCTGCCAAATTCCGTGTGACTGGACTTAGAAGTAGAAGAAATTTATGGAAGTTTTTTGTGACCACAAAATTTTTGCTTATAACTCTATTTCTAATTTGTTTATTGTTAAATTAATTTATTATCTTCAAGTTTCTTATGCAAATTCATTCCTAAATTATAATAGTTTGTATTCATTTCCTTGTTAAATCATTAAAAATAATAAATGCTTTATTTAATGATTTAAAAACAGTAATAATTGAATATTTAGATATAAACCTTAAGATATTTTCCCTGTGTAACCATCTTCCATCCAACAGTCAAGCGGCACCAGTTAGCGGTGTCCAATTTGCCTTTTTTCGGCCATCTCAGTTATCAGAGTGCGCGTTTTAATGAGTTCGAGTACGTTTTATGAGCGAAAAACTCTTGAGAAATCCGAGGGAACGCGAACGCACCAAAGTGGAATGCACACAAAAATGTTAGAATCTCGCCGCGGCGATAAAACTTTCGCGAGTAAAGAAAAACAAAAAAAAAAACAGAAATACAGAAATACAGAAAGCAACGAGCACTCGAGAAGATCCCGAGGAGAGCGTCTGCTCATCATAATCCACTGGAATGGCGATGGCGTTGGTCTTATGATGATTGTGATTGGTGTCGCCACCTCACCGCAGCTCAGCTTTTATTTTTTTGGACCTGGCTTGGTCTGGCACGTACGCAGATTCGTCGAGAAGAAAAACAAAAATAAAAACAAAACGCAGAGATACGCAGATACGGAGATACCGAGTTACTGAGAGTCGGAGTTACCGAGATACAGAGCTCTCTGGTACGTGGCATGTAAAATATGTGCAGAATGGCGGAGGCAAACGCTTGGAATTCATGAATGAATGCCGTTGGCGGAATATGAATGAAAACGGGGGGAAAATTCGCACGAGATTCCTTAGCTTGGGCAGCGGGGAAAAGCCACGAGAAAATGTATCTGAAGAAGATGCTGCCCCACAAAAGTATGCAAGCAGTTTCCAAATAATCAAAACATCATTATAAAGTCTACTTGTAGGCTAGGCAGACCCGAAAACTATTTCCTAGCAGACTTTGCAAGTTCCTGAAAAGTCACAGAAAATTCATTAACCTGAAGTTCAAATTACATAAATAAAAACAAAATGTTCCCCAGTTTCTTGCAACTAGAGACAAACGATGGAAAACTCCACACCGTGGACCGTGCCTTGGTGAAAGAAATGGGCACCATAAGCCAGATGCTGATGCTGGAGAGGTCCGATACAACCGAAGTGATTCCCCTGGCCAGGATCGATTCCAGGACACTGAAACTCCTCCTGAAGTGGTGCAAAGGGATGAAGCGCCTTACCGATGATGCCGAAATCTTCGTTCGCATAACTCTGCTGAAGAGATTAATCCGACGAGACGGCGACTATGATGGGCACCTGTTCCAGCTCCTAAATGCGGCCAACTATCTGCAGATGGACAGTCTCCTGGATGCCGGCACCCAGCTGGTGGCCAATATAATAGAAAGTTACGAAAGTCCTGAAGAGTTCCGGGTGCGTTTTTGTATTGAAAGTGATGAGGATTGAGTTAATGCGACAGAGGATGTTCTTTTCTTTCCGCTATGGAAAGTATTTCAAGATGATCTCTAAAATTTGTTGTCTCCCTTATGTATGTAATGAAAAAATTTGAAAGTAAATCAGATAATTAAAAAACTCATGGCTTATTTTTTCCGAAATATTTATCTGTAAGACTTATTCTTATCTATATCTTATGATGATTAAAAATTTCCTATCCTTTGCTTTATAAAATAATAACAACATTTCCTTTTGTAAGTAATTAAATCTTTATTAAATCTCAATTTGTCGGTGATTATTATTCAATATTTTTTTGTTCTTTCTTTTTTTTTCTTTCTTATGTGTTTTCTCGTTTCATGGGTTCTTGGTTTTTCTTCTTTTTTCTCTGGTTTTATTTTCCAAAACTCTCGCTATGCTTATTCCGCTACTTTACTTAACTTCTTTACTTCGCATTTGCAAATTTTCACAACGTTTCTCTGTGGTTTTTCCCTTTCAGCGGCCGTTTTTTGGCCCAAAAACTTGACTTTCTGCAATTTTTCTCTTTTTGTTATCCATACTCGTGGTGTTCTTAGTTATTGCTAAAGATCTCTTACGTTTTTTTGGTTTTTGTTTTATTATTTGTTATTTGGTTTTTTGTTTTGCACATTGCAACGGCAACGGCAAAAATTGGCAAAGATGTGTCGAAAAATAGGGAGTAGGAAGAACCAATGGCAGAAATGAAAACTGGTGGGGATCGAGGAGGAAATGCGCCCTGCTGTAATGCGAAAGTCGGTTCTAGATAGCTCGGGGTTCTTCGGTCTTCGGTCTTCCGTATCCGCGTTCGGTTTTTTGTTCTCTCAATTCTTTCAATTTTCAATTTGTGTTCAAGGAGTTCGCTTAAGGGGGTCGAAACCGACGACTCTTGGCTCTTCTGCTCGAATTCCTCTGCAGGAATTCTTCTGCTGTTGTTCCTAAGACTTGTTCTGGTTCGTTTTCTGGTTGTGTGTATCTGAGTGTGTGACGTACACTATAAATCGCTCCATAGAAAAAGTGTAAACTACGCTATCCCATATTGATAGAGTTGTATAGCTTCAGCTTCGTCTGCTGCCTTCGTCTCATATAAATAGGTGTATACATAAATGAATATATATACATATATATATTCTGCCTTTTGTATAGTCATTATAATGTATAATTTATTTATTCCGCCTTGTCCCGTTTTAATATATATATATATATTTGTATTAATATGTATATATGCAATTTATATTGCTTAACTTTTGACAATGCAACGCTTTGAAGCAAGAGGCAGACATAGAGAGAGATTCAGATTCAGATTCAGTTTCAGTTTTTCAGTTTCGGTTTCGGTTTTTTTTCGGATCGAGAGGGACGACTTTCCTTCGATGTCCCCTCGAATCCTGTCAGTTAGAAATATGAAACTTGCAAAGGAAGCGCCACTGTATCATTAAACTAATAATGTTTTGTTATTCGAACGTCGAACTTGGAAATAAGTTGCTTCGTTTAGTTTAATATGCTGTGTCTGTAGCTGTATCTGTATCCTTACTAAGTGTCCTTTGAAACGGAGTTCATTACGTTACGTTATGCTTTTTAGTTTTACGTTAGCTTTAGTTGTAGTTTTACATTTACTGTTACTGTTACGTTTACTTTTACGTTCTTTAAGTTTAAATATTCACGAGCACGCGCGAGCATTTCAATTTGCATTTTTTGTTGCCTCAAAATGTACAATTTTCGGGTGTTTTTTGGTAATTTTCTTTATATATTTTCCCCTTGGTTAAGCTTACTATGTGTGGAATGCTTGAGTAAAATTTTCAGTTTCCGCTAATTCCCTGCTCTTTTACAAAATAAATATTCATCATCCGCCCGGGGGGCTGATGCTGATGGTTCCATCGGGTTCCGAACTCTGTTCTCTGTCTCTAAAAAGTTTTTAAGTTACGTGACTTACGTCTTAAGATGTATTCTTTTTTCCTTACTTTCTTTTTTTATATATTTTTTTGGGCTTTTTCCCCGTTTTCTCGTCTCTAAAAAACTTCATTCTGGGTCCAACTTGCTTCAGTTTATTTTTCCTGATATTTTGTTGCCTTTTATTATTCGAATTTTGTTTATTTACTTTTGGGTTTTCCCAGCCTACCATTTTGTCCCTTCCTCCATTTCTCAGCTTGAGCATTATTGCATTCTCTCTTGTCTGCGGTTTTTCCTCTCCTGTTTCTCTCTCTCTCTCCACGATAAGTTTTAGATTTCTACGCAAGTTTTCTTTGGCGATATGTATGTACATGTTTTGGGGAAATTCAACTCAAGAAACTCAACTGAACTCAGGCTGGAACATAAAATTAACAACAATTCAAAATTATCTTTCGTAAAAACATGTCTTTCGAAAAATTAGAATTTATTTTTCCGTATTATCGTATATATATATATATAGATATATATATGTGGTAGATGGTAGATCACTAAGTTTAATGTGTTGTTTTTTTGTTTACGTTTAAGCTTTTTACAATAAAGTAATTATAAGTGTAAAACATAATAATTTGTTTCGAATTCTCGTGTTTCTGTATTGTGTTTGTTTTGTTTTGTTTTGTTTTGTGTTTTTTATTTCTCTTTTTTGTTGGCTTAATTCAAAAATTAAAAATGTATGGAAAGCAACAGTAAGTTTTAAATTAATGCCTAAACTTTAATGCATCAGCCATATGTATATATATTTGTTATTTTTGTTTTGCTTCGCTTATTTGCCTTTTAATTTATTTTAAATCGAATATCGTTATGCGTTTCCTCCTTGCTGGTCTCATTTTATATAATATAATACATAATTGCCTTGACTGAAGCGACTTAACATTTCTACAAAAGACGAATTGATATTTTGATTTGCGTTGTGAAATTGGCTTGGATATATCGAACGGATTTTATTTACACACAATTAACAAATAAGGAGAGAGTGGTACATAAAGGACTTAAAATTAAAAAACTCTCGCAATGATCAACAGAAACCTATATAAATTATTAATCATTTCATTGAATGTGGCCTTTCTTTTACGCGTTTCTCCTTTCTCAAGTTTCCTTCTCGTCTCCGTCGCTTTTCCATTTTTTTTGTGTATTTTTTTTTTTAATTTTAGTTTTTTCTTTGCAATTTCTATGTCTGCTTTTGGAGTTGAAAATTGTTCTCTCTCTCTGTTTTAGTATTTGTTGTTGGCTTAATTTTTTGCTTTTAAACATTTGTTGACAATTTGATGCTGCATAAAATACAATTGTTGCTTGGGTTGCTGTTGTAATTTGCTGGAAAGTTGCTGCCATTGCAATCGTCATGGCCTATGGAATCTGCAAAAAAGAGAGGAAAAGTTTTGATTAGTTTTTTGTTTCGACTTTTTTTGTTAATGGAAAAAGTGTTGTGGGGTCTTTGGAGAGAAAGGAATATATATATATTTTTATTTAAGAAGTCTATATATAGGCCTTATTTAAAGCCAAAATATGTAAAGTTAAAGTTTCTATTAATTTTGAAGACTTTAACTGCATTTGTAATGAAATTCAATGTAACTACAGATTATAAAAAGCCATGTTAGATTAAATAAATATTTGTGTATAGCTTAAAGTATATTTATAAAGTTTCAAGCATACCCCTTTCCATTATTATTATTAAAATAAAGCCCTGGTCATTGTTTCTTCCTTAAACTTCAAAGGGACTGCCAAAAGTTATTTAATTTAACTCTTAAAAAATAAAGTGCAGCCGCCACGGCACACTCACAAAATCCAAAAGCCATTACACACTCCCCGAGCCACAAAAAACAGAAAGAAAAATAAACTCTGCCAGAAACTGCAAGGGAAATAGAAATGGCAAAAAAAAAAAAAAAAAACAGCTGGCCGCCATCCGGCGAGTCCTTTGTGAGTGCATATCGCCAAAATACATTTGTAAGGAACGTAAACTGGACTGGACGCGGGGGTGATGGGATGGCAAACTGCACGTGACACTTCACTGGCCATTGGCATTGGCAATTTTTTGCTTGGCTCACTTTGTGGCCATTCGATTTGGCCGCAAGGACACGCCCGCTACATAATTCAGGGGCCGCCACAGCGGCACACACACAGAGGGATATGTCTCTCAATTGCGAGATTGCTTTGGCCCCAGAATCCGCCCATGGACCGCCTCTCAGTCACTCGCTCAGCCCACCTCCCACGAGAGCAATTTGCAAAAACCAGTTAGGACGCGAAAGAGCTTATCCTTGGCCACCGAAGGCTTGGATACCCTGTGGAAGGCTGCTGCTCGATTTATAGGTAAACTAAGCTCACGAAAGTCTTTGATTTAACGGGGTATTAATGGTTTTTTAAAGCTCTGATTTCCCGAGAAGTGAGGGGAATCTCTAGACATTGCCATTATTTACAATATCAGCAATTGAAAGCACAAAAATACGTGTACATATTGCTGGTTTCATGGAATTTACCAGCACAAATTATTTATTGAACGAACATGATTTCTGTTTAATTGAATTTCCCCATTTCCATTCGTGTCCATGTCAAATTCGTATGTAAGCAATATTATTCCAATCGTACTTCATTTGTTTGTGTCGAAAAATTCAATTACAAGTGTCAAAATTGTTAGTCTAATTGAAATCTGAGTTTTTACGCCACTTAATTGATTAATTTCTTTGCATAAAATATATATAATATCCTTTCCGTCACCTTAAACACTTTTATTCAAGTGTTTCTTTGACTTCTGTGTCAATTTACCTCGTCAGATGTCGACTGCCCTCGTGGACGGCCATTTCGGAGGACTTGAACTCGTTCAGCTCCTTGCGAATGGCGGCCTTGTCCTTTGGCGTCAGTCTTGTCCACGGCTTGTCCGCCCTGCGATCGTAGTCGTGGGCCTGCGTCACCTCTATATAGTCGTTGAACCGAATGATCTTCTTCTCCTTCAGCTCCTCGACGGTGGGCCGAAAGCTGAGCTTGCGCAACAGATACGACTTCTTCTCCTCCTTCTGCTTCTTCTCCTCGGCGGGTGATTGAGCTGTTTAACAACAGAATATAATTAGTATAATTATTAATAAATTAGGTTAAAACACTTACTTTTCAAAATGTTGCGCTCGACCAGCTCCTCGGCCGTGGGTCGCATGGACAGCCTGCGTATAAGACGCGCCCCGATCGCCTCCTTGGACTCCTTGAGCTCGTTGTCGGTGACCTGGTGCAGGATGTTCCTGTTGATCAGATCCTGCTTGTCCGGTCGCAGCTGCAGCTTCAGAGACAGCGACTCCTTCCGCGCGAGCTTCGCCAGCCGGGTGTTGTCGTTGTCATCGTCCCGATAGACAATGTGGCCATCGCTCTCGTCGCTATCGCTGCTACTCTCCCGTATCACAAAGGGCCGTGTGTTCTCCTTGTTCTCCACGGTGCACGGCAATTGGATGTTGAACATTTGCTGCCTGCTGTGGGTTAAGCATTCAAGAAGCAGACATTAACACATCATCATCATTATATCATCCACATTGTGCCACAACATAGCTAGCATTAAACATTAAATACTCTACTATACTTGCACAAAACACATACACATAGACACATAGAGAAACCCACAACAACAGGGACTAACTAACAACAATGACTAGTGAGGAGGAGGAGGGGGGCAGCTCATGCATGCATCCACACACCAAACCCTCCTCGAAATCCTCGCCTTCAGCATCATCATCCCTCCGAAATCTTGGCCAGGGCAATCTGCCAGATTTCTGCCAGCTTCTCTCGTGCATAAATATCCCTGCTGCATGTGTAGGATTTATTCATGCCTCTTTACCTCTATCTTTTCACCTACACTTGCAGTGGTGCAGAATCATGGCGCGGAATTTAAGCACCCATTTTATTTTAGGGCATTTCAAAAGCGTTTCTTTTGCGGATTTATTGTTCTATTAAATTGTTATTTTTCTTTTAATTTATGAGCTACTATTAAAAGAGATTGTATCTTGTTGCTATGATATACAAAATATTGCGACCTCAATTTAAGGTGACTCTGGACTGTGACTCACAAGGAATTTATGGTATTGCAGAAACTTTAGATGTTTTGGATTAATTTCAATCTAATTTTAACTTCATAAAATATTTATTTTGTGAGATTTGATGTGGCTTTCTATAATAAACTTTACTTGCAGATATTTTTTCTAAATTTAATTTATTATATTACTTTTAAAATACACCTTAAATCCCATTGCCTATAAATCCAGCCACAACTGTATCTATTCTCTTGAATTTTTTCTCCTTAAAGTTTTGTCACCCAACCAAAAAAAGAAGAAAAAAATAATACAAGGAAAAAGTAAGCAAAAGAAAATGCTTTTTTCCACCTCTTTATTTTTCTTTGCTGCTGCGGCAGTTTCGTTTTCTCCCCCTTTCCTTTTTTTCTTTCTTTTTTTTTTTTGTAAATGGCACGTGGAGTGCACATCTGGCACACTCACAGACAGACAAACACACACTGGGGCAAATAATATGCAAAACACATGCATATATGTGGGCAGATGTGTTTGACTTTGTACTTAAAGCTTGAAGCTCGCCCCAAATGCCATATCCTTATATCCTGTCGGCTGCTTCCGCCGCACTTTCGGGGCGTTAATGCAAAACACGATTGGATAAAAACTGAACAAAGAGCATATAGTGTCTGTGTCTTCGTGTGTGTGTGTGGAGGGAGGCCACACGGCGGATGAGTGACGCTGGGCGCATACCCTGGGGGAAGTACTATACTGAAACACATAGTTTCGGAGCAACTGTCTCCGAAGAAGTCGACTGGAAGTGCCGGGCAGGAAGCCACTTTTTTTTAGTTGCAAAGATTATAAGGATTCTGTGTTTTCTTCTTTTTTCTGGAGGAGGATTTAAGGAAGTGGCCTTTTAAGAGATTTTTTCGAATGGTTTGAAGATGAATTTAAGAGATTTTGAGAAGACATAGAAGTGTTTTGTTAAATACTTCGTTTAATTTAATAAGTTCAGGGTGATGTAAGCTGCTTTTATATATTTAATTTTATTTTTTAAAGTCACCTCTTTTCTTTAATATTTTAATCTTATCTTATCTTAATCTTAAATTATCTTTAATAAAGAATAACATTCCCTTGCAGATTTCTCAGCTTCCGCTCTGTTTCCTGTATATTTTCCTAGATTTCCTGCTTTCTGTAGCTATTTTTCCTTCCCATTTCAACCGATTTAGCCTCCATCAAAATGGCTTCATAGTGCCAAATAACCATAAATTCAGCTCACTCTCGGACTGTACGAGGGAATGATATAGATAGATAGATAGATAGAAAGATAGATAGACGTGTGCGGATGGTTAGATATTGAAGGGGGTGCAGCAAGGCACAACAGGAAATCGCTTTTTCCCAGGCACGTTCTGCGCTCTGAGCTTCAGTTTCGCTGCAGCTCTCAGCTATTTTACATATTCGGTTTTTTATTTGATTTTTGGTGCGTTATAAACTGCATAAATTGTTGGCCATGGTAGTAGAGATACTCGTACTTTTATTTGAGTGAAGCCTGCCTTTGTGCTTCCCTCAATTTCAATTTCACTTTCAATTTGCGATACACACTTGAAGTTTTCATTTGGCCTCTGGACAAATTTAGGGCAAACTTTGCCTAATGAAAAAACTTGACCTAAACGCAGCGCCGGAAAACTCATTTCCTTTCAACGTTCCTCCTCTACTTTTTTTTTTTGCTTCTTCCTGCATATTTCGAATGTGGGAAATATCAAATTAAAACTGGCAGATATTCCTTGGAGAAAAACTGTGTGTGTATTTTGGGGGGAGAATTGTAATTTGAAACAAATTCCAGCTTGAAATGAAACATGCAAGATTCAGGGGGAATAAGACAGTAATAGCAGCAAGAAAAAGACAAAGAAACTTTTATGAACAAAATCTACACACACTTTAACACTCACACAGCTATACACACACCCATACATATATATGGAGACGACTCGAGTGTTGTGATGGAAAAAAATAAGAACAAAATAAGAGTATAAAGAATCTTGAAATACCCTTGAAAATATATATTTAGTTTTACAGAATTCTTTTTAAATCTGAGATATTCCTAATATTTCATACGGATTTTATAAAGACGAAACTGAATTCGTACTTGGGAATTATAAGGTTTTATTTCTTAAAAAAATCCTTTGTCCGTCAACATATTTAGTCATAAGCTGACATAATAATATCATTGCACCAAAGATTAAATCATACAGAAAAGCTTAAACAAAATAAACCTAACTTAAACTTAACCCACAAAAACACAACACCTTAAACCCCTTAAAACCCCTCAAAAGAGTATAAAGACAAAGCGAAAGAAAAAATATTACATTCCACACAAACAACGAATATCGCACAAAAAGTTAGTAATTTAATAAGAGAAGTGTGTGCCTTGACGTAGTGTTGGTGATTGCTTGCGTGTCTGCGTGGGTGGGTGTAAGCACTACCAGTGTTGTACAAGTTTCAGTTTTTATTTACTCAAAAAATAAGACAGAAACTTGAACTAAAATACAGACGGATGAGAGAGTGTTAGAGTGCAGCAAAGTGCAAGGATACAATGAGAGCACATTTTTATATTGTTTTTTGTTTTGTTTTGCTTTGTTTGGATTTTGTGAGAGGATTACTTTTGGAAGGACTGCGGGGTAGTGTTACATAACAACAGTTAGGGACTAAGAGAGAAAGAGAGTGAGTGGGAGAGAGCGATATATCTTTGGGGATGCACTAAAAGCATTTTGCATACAATTTTTGTTTGGTTTTTGCTTTTTTTGTTTTTTTGGGCTTTCATGATTTTTCACATTACAAATAAATTAGCTAAAAATTGTTTACCATAGTCTAATCCGTGGTCGTAGTATTGGCCTGATATTCGATTTTCGGTACATATTTTTTGTTCAATATTTTTGTTGTTGTTTAGTTGAGATAGTAGTAGTAGTAGTAGTAGTAGTAGATTTAGAAGTGGGGGAGTTTTGTTGTTGTTGTTGTTCGACACGCACACACAAACGAATCGAATCGAAATCGTATATGAAATATATAGAACAAACACAGGTTCGAGAGGGAAGGCAGACGGGGGGAAAAGAGAGAACAGAATTGTTATAGAAAATACTTGAAATAACAATAAAAAAGAATAGAAAAACATAACAAAGGAGGGATCGATCATATCTTTTGGTGAGTTTTTCTTCGCTTTAAAATATGGAAAAAGTTGTGATTAAACTAGAGAGACAAACGCAACTCTCTGGGCAAACTTTAGTTGGGTGTTTTTTGGAAAGAAAAAGCTACCAAAAAACGTGTGGGAGGTTGTTGAGGTTTGTAAGGATTCATCAACTGGGAATTAAGTAAAACGATACAAAATTTGGCTACTTAAAAATGGGGGAACAATGCTGTTTAAGGTAAAACAAGGAAGTTGTTATCATTATTATAGGTTTTTAAATTTTGAAATATTTTTTTTTAAGCTTTTAGGTATTTTAAACAATACAAATCTTGCTTAATTTTGGGAATTTTAAATGTTAATAAAATCGTTAGCTGTTTTTAGAAGTTGCCTTCACATAATTTAAAATATTCTCTTCAATTTAAATCAATTTTTAATCCTTGAAACCATTAAATTTTAAATGTTCATATTTAAAGCCTTTAAACAATATTTGACATATAAAAAACCTAATGAAAAATCCTTGTTTAAACCTAAGCCGCATTGTTACCTAAGAAACCTCTAAATTCCAAGAATTCTACTCACTTGAGCGAATAGTTGTTGCCTGCCGCATCTTGTCGCACCACCAGTGGACGCTGGTTGGCAGACTGTTGCTGGGCTGCTGCTGCAGCCGCCGCCGCCATGGACCCGATGCCACCGTTGCTATTGGAAATCGCAGCCGCTGTGGCCGCACTGCCGGCTCCATGCTCCTGCGTGGGCGTCACCGGGGTGGAGGCAGAGGCGGGCAGGATGCCGCCCTTCTTCTTCAGCGCCGACTTGAGAGGAACTGCATTTGGTTTGGGCTCTTTGGCTGGAATTTCCTCGACGCGCTGCGTGTCCATCATGCGCACATGATTGCCACCATAAGGGGCATACTCGTCGTCTGAGTCGAGCTCATCCTGATCCGGATCGTGATCTGTGCGAAAGGATAAGGATTTTTGGAATTAATGATAGGTTCAGTCAAACAACATAAACATGCTTTGGGGCTTGGGTTACAGGAACAAGCGGACAGGGACAGGCCTTATTTGGGACGTTGATATTAAGTTGAGGCGATTATTTTGGTAAGGAAATATGTTAAAATTAATCATTTACAATATTTTATCCTACATTTTCTTTAAAAAATCTTTAAATATTTTATTTAAAAATACAATTTTGTATATTTCTGTTTATCGATAAACTAATCATATTAAATATTGATTTACCCATCAAAACATATATCTAAGTTCATTTTACATAGTTAAATTTAATATTTTCTCTTATTATATGATGGGTTTTCTTATAAGAGTTGATTTCAATAAGTTAAAATTGTAAAAAATTTAAACATTTATTTTTATCGATAACAAAACCTTCTCGATATTTATTTACCAATAGAAGAAAACATCATTACACATCCTAAGTTAGATGTATATAGAAATATATTGTTTTCTGTTAGTCTTGCCTAATTTGATAAAAACAAAATAATAATAATAATAAATACGTTTGATTTTAGACATTTCATCGATAACAAAAACACCCAAAATATATCGATACATCAATTAAATATCAACATTCCCAACAACTAGCATACATTATGAAGTGCGCGTTTTTGTTAATGAGCTGAGGGATTAGCCTATAAGGTGGGTTTCTTAGGTTTTTCGGGATAGGTGGGAGGATTTTCTTTCGGGATTTTGGGGATGGGAATTACCATCGTAGTCGTAGTCCTGCTGGTAATCCTGATCGTTAACGGCGCCTGGCCCGTGCGGTCGTCCAGCGATGAGCGTGGGGCTCGGCGTGGAGAACATCGGTGGCGGTGGGATCGGTCCGATCTCCGACAGCGGAATCGGTGGCTCCGGCAGCTCGCTGAGCATAACGCCAGGCGGCAGCTTACCGCCTGGATACGGAGGCGGTGTGCTGCCCGGCGGTCCGCCCACCATTTTACCATCTTCGCCATCTATTTGGGGTTCAAGTTTTTTTTTTATTTTTAAGCATTATAGGTGTTGGGTTTTCATCAGTTTCATCAGTGTTTCAAGCGGTAAAGGGAGCAGGCAGGCAGGCAGATAGAGATGGATATAAAAGAATAGTGAGAGATAGAAACAGAGAAAACAGAGAGAGAGAGAGATAGAGTTGGAGAGAAAGAGAGAGAAAGATAGAGTTGGAGAGAGAAAGAGAGAGAGAAAGAGACAGAGACACTGAGTGAGTGAGAGCAGCTCTTGTTCGCGTCTAGCCAATGTGTGAGTGTGAGAGTGTTGTGCTTGGGTGAGAGTGACTGTTTTGGGTGTGTGTGTGTGCTTTTGTATTAAGGTTTCAGAGGGAGAAAAAGAAACTGATTTTATGTATACTAAATTATATAATAGATCATTCTTTAAGATAAAATAATAACAGAGCTCCTAAGTTGTGTTTAAATCCATTATCACCTTCAAGGGTTCCTTAAAACTTGCTCAAGATTTTATAGCACTTTAAAAAATGTCTAAAAGTAGACAATAAAATATTTAAAATAGCAAAAATAATTTTATTTATATTTATGTTTATTTTTACGTTAAGCAACCAATTGAATGGTTATAAAACGTAGGCCCTGTCATAGGTAAGAAACCTAACATGGTAGTAAAAAGTATATTAAAATTAGTTTTCGGTAATAAGTATTATATTCCAGTAAGAATTATATCTCTTCAACATAAGTAGTAATTATTTTGTTAAATGTTATTCGAATGGACAGATTTTATATAACTTAAAAAATGTGAAATTGTTTAAAAGTATGCCATAAGAATACTCAACGTTTAATTACTTAGTTGTAAAATATTTAATTATCTGAAATGACTTTAAAGCTTTTCCAAAATAAGAAGTAATAACTAACCATTTTCTAGCTAACCTAAAAATCAGTTTCCTTCTTCACTCCTCAGTCACCTTATTCTCTATAATGACATAGAAAACTAGCTTTAAAGGTTGGCTAATGCCCCCCATTTCCGACTTACACATGTGCTCGTTGTGATAGCAGATGTTGACTCCGCGACGGGTCAGCTTGTTGGCGCCCGATAAGGTATTGGGTCGCTCCATCTTCCCATCCACCTGGTGGTGCCCACCGCCGCCGCCGCCTCCGGGGGGCGGCAGCATCGAGCCCTGGATGGTGGGCTGCTCGAGATTGGGCGTGGATATTGTGCCATTGCCTCCGTGTTGTTGCTGCTGTTGTTGTGCATCAGTCTTGTCTTTTCTTGGTTCTGCAAGAGGGGAGGAGAACAGTGAAAATAAAATAATGAGTCGAAAGAGCACTAATTTATGTTTAAAGAACTATCCACTTGGCAGTTGGTTGTGTGTTTGTGTGTGTGCACTTGACAAGCTTTTACTTTAATTGTCGTGTGGCAGGACAGGCTTCTCGTCCTTTGGGCAGTCGGAAAATTGGTTGTCGGGCAGCTGTTCCAGCAGCCACTTGAGTGGCCGGAAAGCTCTCACTTACACAGTGCGAACAACCTAATAAACCGCAAGCTTTTCCCTTAAAATTATCTCATCATGAGAGGTATATAATATTTCTATATCTTGTGTGGTAATATATTAATATAGCATAGACATTTTTATGAGGATACAAAAATATTTGGCCCAGTCCCAAAATTTGTTTTCAATAAAAAAAATATGCTCAATCGAAATGGTAAATCATTTTTTTATATATTCATTATTTCCGTATTTTTCTGTACGAAAACACACATTTTCTGCGAGTGCTCAACATGTCCCTGCACTTTTTCACTCGTGTTCATTTTCTCCCTGCACGGGAGTAATATTTTTAATTGTTGTTAAAGGCTTAAGCGCGCTGCCAGCCAACTCTTCTCTCGGGCAAAGCGGTTTGGGTCAAATTGCGGCAAGGACTTTTCTGCTCCCTCGGGCTGACACGGCGGATGCGCATTATTTCCTTGTTAAATTTAAGTGGTAAAAGGTAAAAAAAAAAAAAATAAAGAGAGAGAGAGCGCTAATATGTGGAAAAACAAGCCACAGTCCAACCGGAAATTGCCCCGAGTCCCAAATATATATTTTTAGACATTATCCCACCATCCCAAAACCCGTGGAAAATATCTTATTTTCGGACTATTAACGAAGATATTCGTATTTTTTCGGGGGCCTCGCAATTAAAATTCCACCCTTAATAGACAGGCGACAACAAGATCGCTTACAAAAGCAATTAAAGCAAAGAAAATTCCAAACACTGATCGGTTGACAGACAGCCGCCGCAGTCAAAGAGGAAAATCCTGTGCGCACTAAATGAAAATATATCGCTCGCACACAGCCATATAGCCATAAAGCCATCACGCGATTAATTGGCAGACCAGAGACCAGCAAATTAATTCCAATTTTTCAACAAGTTGCGTGGCATAAACAAACCACAGCCCCGTTCAGTGAATAATTCATTGAATATTAAATGAAAATGTGCAGGCAAGAATGTTTCGGTTTTCAGAGGGCGAAATAGTGTAAGTTTGCATACCAGTTTCGCTGTTAATAGCACGTAAATAAATATCAAAGCGTCTCTAAATACGCAGCACAAATTGGCGTACAGAAGGAGAAATTTTTATTGATTTAACAAGGGATTTGGAAGTAAATATTTGAAAATTATCGAGTTTAATAACTGACCAATTTAAATATATAAAATGAAGAATAAGAAGGTACATTAAAAAGGTATAAAATAGCGTTTACAATTTGTACAGAGCGGAAAAAGTAGTTAATTAAATTAAAACTATTTATGCTCTTACCGAAAAATAGCTTATCTTCTTAATTAGAAATAATAAATATGTTTATTATAATAATACAAGTAAAAGAACATGTTGGTATTATTTAAAAACACCTTTTATTAAAATGCATACAAAATACAAATAAAAGAATATTAATTTTAATGCATTTTATATATAATAAGAACCCAATAAATAAATTTGCATTTATTTGTATATTTAATCTTCAATTTCCCCCCTTAAAGTTTTATAAAATATTTTCCCAGTGCAAAGGCGTCTGTATATATACAAACCAAAGGCGTGGCAATCGTCAGCACCTCGGCAAACTATTCAAAACAGATACAAATTCCTTTGGCTAAATGCCAGCCACCAAAAAGACTTGACGTGTTTGCCTAAATATGTTTTTTAAACAATAAATATCTTGCTCGCTCTTTTTTTGTTTGACGCCTGAAGTAATGAAATTCTTTTTCGCCCCAAGTTCAAAACAAAAAGTTCAAAAAATCCACACACAAAAAATCTGTGATGTCTGCTGTCAAAATGAAAGACCGCAGAGAGCGGGAAAAAAGCCCTGACTTTGACATACGCTGTGTGTTTATATTTATTGCAAATATACACAAAATGGAAACTAATGTAAGCTGAATGAAAACCAATTAAAATGCACAGTCAATTATGCAAATGGAGATAAAATGTTCTTGATCCGGCTCTTGCTCTGGCTCTGGGTAATTTATCAATTAGAGACCTGTCAGAGGCTGCAGAATTTAAACACAAAGTGGGCATATCTCTCGTTCATATCTGTGATGAAAAGCAGCCCACACACATACACAGAAATACACCTAATTTTGCCCCAATCTTTCAGGGCTAATCTCTGGGGAGTTTCATCTCTTAGGCTAAAGTTTTCCTTGGCCTCTGCTGGAATCTCTCTTGACTCATTTTCCCCGAAAACCGAATTTCGCTCTTATCTGAAAGGGAACAATGCGCACACTAATGACATTAATTAAGCAGAAAGTTTGGCCTCTAATTAGCAAACACACACACACACACAGACAGAAAGAGAGAGAGAGGCACACAAACATGACTGAAATCATTAGCCCCATCTCCAGGCTTGGCCAGGACCGACACTTGAAGCAAAACTCTAATCAATTATCCTTGGTGCGTCGCGTCTGCAATTACAAGGAGGCAAGGGAAAGCCTTCGGGGGCAGCAGAAGAAAAATCCAAGGAAAATTCAAACAAAATCGTTTCGTTTAACCAAAAAGGAAGTTTCTCAGACAGGACAAAGCCCTTGACTCGAATTCACTTTACATCAAGTTCAAGTTTCCGGAAAAATAAATGATTTAAAATTTATGCCAAATGTGATTTTCAAAAAACTGCCTCTTTTTTGCCCAAGTTAATTAAAGTTTTGCCTGCCACAATATGATTTCCACTCACGCAACAAAGTTTATTTTGGTTTTTATGTGTGTGTGTGCGTGTGTGGGCGACACGGTGACGTCACACGGGATTTGGATTCATGTTAAACGTAATGCGGAGATTTATTTATAATTCAACCATCGCCCCGGAAAATAAAATGCGGGGGGAAAACGTTCAGCAGACAGCGAACAATTCGTTATGCAGCCGCCAACTAATTGCGCGGCGAACCCACACAATCGCAGAATGACAGGTACACAGGGAGAAAATTAATAGTATATTCTACTATAAAAATTGTCATAAATGGATAAAACATTTGCGAGATAAGAAACAAATGTTAAGATCATTTGTAACATGTTTTATGATAATTAAATATTTATAAATCCATTTTTAAACCATGTTGCTGGTGTTAATTCAGTTAATTCATTAAAAAATAAAATTATAACATTGATAACTATTAAATATTAATAAGTATTACTTTAAAATATTATAATGATATACTTAGGAACTTGGATTTGCATTCATTATAAAAAAATAAAGCAAAAGTTTGAGGAGAATTTAAATAAGAGATATTTTAGACAAACTTTTTGAAGAACTTCTCTACTAAGAAATATTTTTAAATAATATTTTCCAACAATTTCTGCCTTTAGTTTAATCATTGAATATCCAGAAATTCCAAAAAACCTATTTTAAAACCTACCCAAAACTCAAAAATTAAACTTTTTCCAAACGAAATTTGTTTCAGAACTCTACCAAAAATTATTTTCCCTGCACAAACTCTGCACAAAACATGTTGTTTTCGGCTCTGAACAAGTCAACGAGAAGAGGGTCGTGATGGGGGACCTGCCAGTAACTGCAGGCAATGTGTGGATATTTGATAAATAAGCAATGAGCATTGTGTATTTGCGGTGAATCCTCCACCCAGAGAGAGCTGGAGCAGTTCTGGGAATAATGCTGCTCCTGCTGCAGAAAAGGCCGCAGGCAACAAATTTTCATAGCTCATTTTCAGTTTTTGCATGGCAGGCAAGCGTCAGGGAAGAGGACATTTGGGGAATACACATACGAGGACATGTGTTGGCTGGAGGTAAAGAGGGAGAGTAAGGGAGATTGACAGGCAGAGGCAGCCTCGCTTTTGACGTCACAACGAAATTACATTACTCATACGCCATGTGGCCGCAGCAGGTTCTTAAAGTCGAGAGACGAAGGAGAAGGAGGAGGAGCCAAAGATGTAAGGCATATCAGGCAACAACACGTGCATTTGACTTAAACCAAAACCCCGAGAAAAGAAACTGCAGCTTGGCCTCCAAATTGGCTGCGAATTACAAAACTGCATCACGTATACGACACGTTGCGACACGGCTAGCAAAAACTTGGCAATTACAACGGGAATGCCAACGGCTGCAGGCCTTAAATCAACACTCTGTCACAATTCATTAAATTTAATTAATGCTGCTCTCCCTCGCTTTCCCTTCTGCCACAGAAACCAAGACCACCATCACCACCACCACCACCTCGGTCTCGTTAATTCAATGAAAAACGTAATGGAAAAAATGAAATGAATAAAAGGTAAACCATATCAATTTGGTTACATGTCTGGCTATATAATAAAAAATATAACGAATGAGGGTCGGATTCCCCTGGCTTGTGACACATATGGAAAGTCCAAGTGCTCTTGTGTCAGTTAACTCGTCACCAATTCAGAAATTTGTTCCTTTTCTATTTGTCATTCGCCATTTCACAGTTTTTGGTGTTTGCCCAAGCGAAAAACATTTTCCACTCGAACGTTTTCCACACGAACAAGTACTTGACAATGGCAAATAACTGGGGAAATTTTATTGAATATATAAAAGAAGGAGCAGCAGGACACAGAAAAAAGGGTTTCGCGCTTGAATATTTCTAAGGAAATTGCCATTTTTGAGCAGGTAAACTATGTGAAATTGCATTTGGCTTCAGGGGAGTTTTTTAGGAGAAGTAGAAGGAAAATTAATATGTATTTTTGAAGAGTTTTTAAATTGGGTTTGGACTAGGCGAGGGGGAGTTACTTCAGAATAGTATTTTTGTGGTTTTAGAAGAATTTAAACAATTTATATTTAATTGATACACTGAAAAACCTAATAACTAAGAGCTACCAACTAATAAATATATTTAAAAGGCATAATAAATAAAAGCTACCCACATCCTTGGTACAATTCCCCTAAGACCCACATACATATTTCTTTACTTTTTTTTGTTTGGACTTCCATTAGCCGGCATATAAATTCAGGCACTTGGGCAAATCAGACACGACGCATTTCACTTGGGCCACGCAAAAATCCGCCCAAAAGTATTCTGAACTTTGGCCTTTCACCGCCGCCGTGTTTACTTTCAATATTCAACTCACGGCGAGTGGATATATAAGTACATACAAAGGTGAAGAAGGAGAAATAAAGAAATACCCAGCATTCCGTGGCATTAACGCCCGAGGCGCAACACAACAACAAAAAAAGACGACACATTGGCCCACAATCCGTTTTGGCCGAGATTGAAATGCGTTTGGCATTTCACAGGTTAATGCAAAAATAAACACATCAAACAGCGGGCTGGCTGCGAGCACGGAGAACAAATACCTTTTGTACAATTAAAAGTTTTACGCGGCAATTTTCCCAAAGGCAGCGTGTAAACAAAACAATGCAGCAGAGCAGCATCGGCATCGGCATCGGCATCGGCATCGCCAAATTAAAAGGCGATTAAAAATAAATTAAGTTTACCCCGGCAATTGTTATAAGCCAAATGGCAAACACAGCGGGACAGCGGTTTTGTAACGTTTAACGTTGAATAATGTTTGAGTTTCAGTTTGAGTTTTCCCTCCATCGCAGTCTTCTCTCTCTCTCTCTCTGTTTCTCATTGAAATGTACACAAAAAGGTGAAGGTCGAATGTCGTGGCCAAGGAAAAGCAATTTTTATTTTATTTTATTTTTTCTCTTCCCCATTAACGAAATTTTTAGCTAGCCCCTAGATTTGTCATCGCAATGAAATATTTGTTTGGGCCCCACTTCCACTCGCAGAATAGAATTAAATTCGGTGAGGTGGCGATTGATGGTCATTCCAAGTGTGGGCGGCAATCCGACAAAATGTGATCGGCTTTGGGCCGGATGCTTAGAAACAGCAAAATCAATTTATTTTCATCAATGCAATGCGTTTAAATATAGAACTTGAGCTATTTATTTTTGTAGATCTTTTGGGGTAACACAAATGCCAGAGATTTGTATTAATAAAATATGCTTCAAGGAGGGGAACCTAACAAGTTTTCTGATAGAAATTAGTAGTAAAGTAAAGTAGAAATAAAGTAGTAAATATTATTTTTAATCACAAAGCTCCTAAACTCCTCTTAGATCTCTTATTTAAATTCAAAATAAATATTATCCTCATCCCCTTTTAAATAAACACCTTAACTATTTATAGATTGCTTCGTAATAACCACAAGCATGACTATTTTAGGAATTCGAAAAAAACTGCTCGAATTATTGAAAGAAAAATCACTTAATTGACTTTTTGCCTACACTCTACACTGACAACAAAGTGTCAAATATTCCTCTTTCGAGACGCAAATGATGATGGTCGTTAGACATTAAGACTTAATGACAGTTGACGCTCGTCGACTGAAACATATATCCTATTTTCTTTTGATTTAGTCTAGAGAACTTGTCGCGGATATTTTGTTTTATGGCTTTGAGAAATTAATGTCGCATTGTTACCTCCTCCTCCCAGCATTTAATACGTATTTTTTATTTTTCAATCTGCTATATCTAAAAGCTGTATATATTTGTGTATATGTGGGCTATGGCTATATAACGCAACAGATTTATGTGACGGCAAGAGGCTACGAGAATTGTAGCTCTTCTACTTTCTTAATTTGATAGATGAAATCAGCACTCAGTTATGCACAGGGAAATAAATATAGAAATGAAAACAAATGAGAGCCTAGCGCAGAGTATTAAATAAATTCATTTAAAAGGTTGGACACTGCCAGAGGGAAGGTGCGTAAATCTGCCGCTTTTACTGATTTATGGGGGCCTGGTCCAGGCCGAGAAATTGTTGCATATCGTAAAAAATGAGGGTGAAATGGGAAAAGCATAAATAACATTTAATTTAAGCTTGAACTCGCAACTCGGAAACGACACCCAAAAAAAAATGATACGAGAAAAGCGAAAAGGGAAAGGCCAGAAGTGAGAGCGAGAAAAGTTGATGAAAAACCGTTTCGACAGAAGCCCGCATAAAGAATTGGTCGAAAGAACAAAATAATGCCATAAAAATAAAAATCAACAACGTGCGAGAGAAGGAAAAGTTATGCCAAAGTTCGGGGTCGGCGGCAACTTGAACTGCGGTTTTCGAACATAATCAAAGACTAACAACAAGTGCGGAGGAAAAGCGGGAAAGTTTACGAGCCGCACACACTCGACACATGGACAGCCGCTGGCCCACACTTCCCCCCTTTCTTTTTTCTTCTTCCTGCCACGCCCACACACGCACACTCACGCACACATTTGAGCACACACACGCGCCACTGCGGTGTAAATTTTATAGATGCGCCGCCCTGAAAAGTAGGCAACGCCAAATGGCAAATGGCAAAAAAGCTGCGTGGAAAAGTGGGCGAAAAACACAGTATTCCAATTAGAGATGTGCCGGGAAAAGTCGCCACCGAAAAGCGAGTATTTTCATTTAATTGGAATGCACAATCTCCGAATCTTTTTGGCTTAAGCTTTAATAGGAAATATGATAGAGTTACACAGAGTTTTGTGCGAAAACTGATGGAAATCTTTAGGGAAATTGATTCTAAGTTAAAAATAATCCTATAATTTTAAGTCTAAATGGTTAAGGGGAAAGTGTATTTTCCAAGAAGTTCTTAGACAAGAAGACATATTCTTTTATGTAGAAAATAGAATTCGCCTTGAAATTGAGATGGAAAAATGCAGACAGCCTAGTTTTCTAGTTATACTTTAAGATCTTAGGATAAATATGGGAAATATAGAGATTAGATTATACAAATAAAATATTATTTGCATTAATATAAATTCAAAGAAACCCCAAATAAATTCCAGTGCTTGTTAATTACATTTTCTAGTCAAAACAACACAAAACAAACACTTTAAACTTCAAATACACTTAATTTGAGATTCAAATAGGTCATAAGTTACCCTTTTTCTTTCAAAAAATCAAATCTATACAATCAAATCTATACAGAATGTACAAATTCCTGCCTTAATAATAGTCCATCAGCAACTTGTCGCCCTGCCAGAGTGACAGCATTTAAATTTATCTCATTAATCAAACACAGCTGCGGACTCAAGTGTGTGTGAACCTACTAAAGAGGTTTTTCCCAGATTTATCTAGCAAATAACCGGGATTACACACTCCTGACTCTCGACACAATCACCTGTCATAGGTCGTCGTCTTTCGTCTCGATTGCAGATACTTGGACTTTGTTCAAAGCGAAACTTGTAAATCTTCTTAACAAGCCCACAGGAAAAAACAAAATATATAAGAGAAGCAGGGAAAACCTAAGAGAAGAAAATATGAAAAGGGATACAGCTAAGGGAAGAGGGAAACTCATCAAATTGGATTTGTTGTCTGGGCAACAATTCCTGCACGAGTGTCTGCCACTCGTTTTAGCCGATTTCTTAGTGATTCTTAGTGGAGTCTAGTCTGGAGGAGGTTTAAATTTAATGAAAGCAGAACCCGTAAACGGCTTGAGAAGAGACAAGGCGCAAAAGCGGCTTCAAGCGGCATTAACGAGCCCCAGGGCTTAAAGGGGCTAAAAAGCCCATGAAAATGAGGTGTGAGATTGGGTTTTCTTTTTTTTTTTTGTTTTTGGCAGGTTTTCCACCGTTGTGGCCTTTAGGACACGTGGTGCGAGTGCCTGAGTAACAGTTAACGTCACTTTAACACTGCCAAACGAGTTTGCCTGGCCTGGGGCCATATTTCTGGAGCACAGCCAGGGCCAGGTCCTGCCCACACTTATAGGCAAACAGCCCAAAAGCTTTTCACACCCAATTGCTGGAACAACAACAAAAACAAAGCACCAGCTGCAAGGGGAAAACGCTTAGGAAAAGCCTCACAGCACAGCACAGCATAGCACAGCCTCCGAGATGAGTTTTTCGAGTGTGTTTGTGTTTCGTACGTGCTTTCAGCTATTTTTTGTTATGTTTAAGGCATACTCCGAATTATGATTACATTTTGCTGCTTGGAAAGACAAAACTCATGTGTGTGTCGTCTACAGTCAAACTTTGTTAACTAAGACCAAAGGATAAAAGATGAAACTTGGAAAAATGTGAAGGAAATTATTTTTATGATATATCTTTCATAGGTAATCCAAATATTTCACATACAACTTTGCAAATTGAGTTAATTATTATAATTTAGTATAGTATCTCATATAGCTCTCTTTTCTTGGGTTCTTTTTCGTACAGTTACTTAAATTTACTTTCCTTTTAGGGAGTCTAGACTGTAGCTTCTGCCTCCCCAAAGACCTTATCGAAATTGAGCAGACAAATTGCTTAGCTAAAATAGGTTTAGATACAAGCTTCCCCTCCTATGAACCAATATCTCTTTTGTTTCTTGGTATTTTCTGCAGCGATTCCCTTCTGTTTTTCATTAAATTTTCGCAGCTTTTTCCGGTAACAAGAAAGATTTCCTGTCAGGTTTGTTGTTCTTCCCTCCACAACATAAAACAAAAAATATATATAATGCTCATAGCATAGTTAAGGGCGTTGGCTTCAATCAATAGCTGAAGGTCACACGAGGAGGAGTTCACTCAGTCGTTTTTGTTTTTTTCCCCCGTTTTTGTCTAGAAGAGGAAGGAAAATGATAAGCGTCCTGTTTGGCACATTAATCATACGCCATGTGTTGCGCCTGTCGCAGAGCAATTAGTTTCAGCATTTACGGCTTGAATTATGCATAGGAGCAGCAGCAGTCGGCCCTTGAGATCGTGTATATATATACATCACTGCACAGTGAGAATATTTCCATGAATATTCATAAGGGAATTGAGATAATAAAAATAAGAGAAAATATATAATTTGAAGTAAATGTGCTGCTTAAATGGCACTAATTTGTACAGAAATATAAAGAAGAAGATGGCAATGGCTTTTTTACCATTTTAATTTATTCATTACCCTAAAATTCAAAGCTTTTTCTATCCTCTTTGCCTTAAATAGTCTTAAATTCTTCAAAAATTTTGTCATTTTTCTCTGTGCTTGTTTTTTTGTGAGAACATCTTGGGCAGTAAATTGCTTTAATTGACAGCGGAAGTGCCCCGAATAAAACATTTTAAGGCCGCGTCACAAGTGTGTTAGAGCCTTGCAATAAATTAGCCATCATTTTTGCCCAACCAACCAACAACGGATGCCGGCAAGGTCATCTCTTTCTACCATATAATAATGACGACGATGTTGATGGTGATGATGATGATTTGTTGTTTGTTTTGGTTAAGAAACAAAAAAAAAAAAACAAGATAAAAGAAAACACAAGAAAATCTGTTGACAAGAGAACTTGAGCGGGAATTTTGGCCAGAATGACATAATTAAAAAGAAATAATTTACTGCCATTGCGAGGAACTGAAAGTGAAAGTAATAAACATAAATTTGAGCCCCGGCAGAAGAGGGAAGAGCCGGATCCCAAGGATTTCCGATTCTCTAGGGCAAGCTGCTGACTGCCATGATTGATGGCCAAAAGTAGAGCAAAGGCTTTGTCTTATGTAACAACACTCAAGGAGTAGAGTTTATTTGGCAAGCGAATTGTCATCAGCTGATGCCATCGAGAGATATATTAATGAAGCTCTAAGGAAAATGATTGATTGTTGTGTGTTACCCAAAGACAATTGTTGATCAGGCGGAGGAGAGTCCTCATTAGGAATATTATTTTCCCCCACCTCTGACAAGGGTTTTTTAACGCAAAAAACAACTTTATATATATATAAATATATATCTCTTTTAGATCATTAAAAGCAGGAAATGTAGAACAAGCTTCTACGAATTTATTGATTTGGCTCTTTAATATTCAAAACAATTTAATTTGTAGCTATTTTAAAAATAGTTATATACTAAAATTCTGTTGAACAAAGCGTAGTAAAAATTCCCTCTTGGATTTTAATATATATTTTCTATATTTCTCTAGCCGCAACATACACTTTTGCTTATTTATTTAAAGTCGTTAAGTGCAGGGAAAATACCAAAAATATTTATTCTAGCCGCTCAGGAATTTAAGCCATAGAAATAAAACATATGAATTATGTCCGCACATTAAAGAGACAACATCGAGCGAAAAATATATAACGAAAACAAAAAGAAACCAAGAGCGAACATATTTCAATGGCGTCAAAGAATTCGAATGTCGAGAATTTTCACCGAAATGAATCACAGAGCCAGAGCAGAGGCAGAGAAAAGCGGAAAATAAATTCCCGCTCAATGAGTCAATGTGTCACATGCACAGAGGACAGCCACTCTCCTCCTCTTAATTATAATATTCATTAAGCTCGCAACAAAATTAACATGTTATAAATATAAATAAGCAGCGAGTAGAGAGAGCAGACTAGGCACCAAAAATAGCTGCCATATTATATATATTATATATATAGATGATATATATATACAAGATGTGGCAAATAAAAACACAGTTCATTAACATGTAAAGACTCTTCTGGCTGCAACAAATTGCCAACACATTTCGCCTTGCCGAAGGTGAAGTTCATTAAAATTCCGCGTCACTCAAACAGCCAAAAAACTGAGCGCCAGCGATTGGGTGAAGGTCGGAAAAATAGTTGTGTTTTCCTCCACGCATTTTTCCCGCTCCCTGTGGTAATCATCATTATCTTGGCCATCATCATCACCATTAGCTTTAGCTTTAGCATGTGCGGACAACGGCTGGAAATTTGTTTGTCCGCTCGGTTTGTTTGTTTTCCTTGGCTGACTGATTGCGGGGCGTCGTCATCTCATCTCTCTTTCGATGACGTTCCACGATTTTCCCCCAGTTTTTCCTACATTTTTTTTTTACTTAATCTGTATTTTGTTAGCTGACGCTGCGAATGTGCGGAAATGCGTCCGCCACAGAAACATCATTTGGGATTTGAGATTTATCTCCGGCAGGCAAGCCAAAGTCAATTTTGATTGCCAAATAAATAGCAGAAAATTAATTTGATTGGAATTAGATCAATAAATCCTTTAGAGAGAGAGAGAAAGATCACTTGGCCAATGCAAAACTAGTTGAAGCAAGAAAAAAAAGGGCCCAAAGGTAATAAATAACCAGATAAAACGTAAAACAGGAAAACTGTACCAAAATAAAATAGGAAACACATTAATCTCGATTATAAAATAAATTCATTGTATAATAAATATGTTTTTTATGTAAATAGGACAAAAATCAAGCAGTTAAAAACAATTTCATATGGAAATATCTAGAAATTAATGCAAAAAAAAACAGCACACAATTTAAATTAATTAAGTTAAGTTGCCAGAATCCCAGTTAAAACAATTTCAAGTAGAATTATCTACAACCGAATTCAGAGCACACAACAGCACACAATTCATTAAATTAAGCTGCATAAATCCCATCTAATCCCACGCGCAAATAAAGCGATTTTCTTGGCCACATACAATTGCCTTGATCACGCAATCACAACATAATCTGTGGAAACCTAATGTGGCTCTTATCGCCACTCAAGGTAAATTACAATGATGCGATGGAAAACCTGAGCACCGAGTTCAGCAAAGTGTAATTAAGGCACAATCAATCAGGGAAAGAAAAGAAATTCTACACATATACACAATATATATAGCATAATACCTCTCACTAATTGAATTCAGAGAATTCCAAAGGACCAACTTTGATAACAGCTTAATTACTTGATAACCTGAGGACATCGACATGCTGGCTCTGGATTTATGTAATTAGTTTTGTTCCAGATAGCAGCAGCAGCAGCAGCAGCAGCACATGCATACATAAATTACCATAAATCAAAAGGAAATAAAACTGAGGGAAAAAACCTAGCACAGGGATGATGATGATGCTGATGATGGTTAGTTAACCGTCCAGGAGGAGCAACTTTCCGGCCAAAAGTCAGCGCTTGACAGTCATTAGTCATATAAAAACGAACAGATATGTGGCTGGCCTGGCTGCCCCGGCTGCCCTGATGTGGGTCCGGATGATAATGATGACAGGCTACATAGCCACAGGAAGAAAAAGAGCCGACAAGCCAGATGATAGTCATCAGGGCCGGAGGAGGAGCTTCTCCTCATCCTCCGTGTGACCCCCCATCAAGATCAAGGACAGGCGCAAAAATCAAAGCCACAGAAAAGCGAAAACCGAAAAGCCAAAATCAACTGCATTTTATTGCGGCGGGGCTTTGTCCTTGAAATGGGTAAGGACTCGGCCTTGGCATCAAGGGGATATTGCCATAAAAAATTGCAGAGCTAATTCATGACAAGAAAAAGTATAAACTTTAAAATCATATATATTTTTTAAAGCGCTTTTGGGATATATTTAAATTTAAACGGAATTTTAAAGCAGTTTTTATTATTAATTTCGATTTGTATATTTTAAGGGATTTCACACAATTTTTCTCTGTGCAAAAAACGCACAATGAAAGTGAATATTATGCAACGAGTAAACGCAGCCACAGGACCACCTCTAAAATACCGCACAAAAAATGATAAACGAAATCTGTAAAAGGTTTTCCTGTTCTCCGTGCTTTATATATATTTTTTTTATATTATTTCGCTGGCATTTATCTAAGGGCCTATCCCCGGGCTTCCTTTTGTAACCGAGGGTTGCGGAACTCAAGGGGGACGGACACCTGGCAAAAGGGTTAATTAAAGTTGAGCTACGCCCACGTCCAAGGTGAGCAATAAATTTTATGGTCTCTCCAGTCAGCTCTTTTCATCTTCTCACAGCACAGCTCTGGTTTTTCCAGGATTTCCCCCCCACTTTTTTTACCTCTGACAAAGCTGCTAAAGCTAAAGCGGCTTCCACCGCTAGTAGTTTTTCCTGTGAACTTTTTGCCTTTGGCTTGAAGAGAAGTATATTTCACAACATATTCCCTTTGTTATTTACCAATATTTATTTCACTTGTTGTTCTGCCTTAAGCGGCTTACACACAAAACCCCTTTGACAACTTTGAAGTGGCTCTAAATAAGCACGGGAGAGAGAATGCTACAAAAAAAGGACAATACTTGAGCGGACAGGAGTGGACCCAACTTGAAATACAAAACGAGCTAGAGAATAGACAAGAAGTCCGAAAGGAAGTCGACTTTGAGTAGCAGGAAATTACAATTTTAACCCAAAACAGCAGCAGTTGAGTTCAGTCTAGCATTAAAATGAATTACAATAAGAAGTAGGGCCTCGACAACGAGATACCTAAGCATTTTCTAAGGCGTTACAAGTTGTATACTTAAGGGCGAATTAAAAACTATTCGTTCTTATTATACATATTCGTTCTTGTATATATTTTTTGTTTTTTTAATATTATTTCATTAAAAATTGGCTTAAAAAAACAAATTTTTTAACAAATACCGGGCATTACATTAAATTTAAAATGAATAACAATAAGAAATAGGGCCACGACCATGAGATATCCATGCTTTTGTGAGAAAAATGTGTTGCATACATCAGGGAACGAAGCTTGAATTCTTAGGAAAATATTCTTACTTGTAACCATTTATATTTTTCATTTTCCCAATAAAATTAAAATATTTCCCTTTAAATTCGCTTTAAAAATTTAGAACTGAAACAACTCCTGTACAAGTACCGGGTATTTCAACAAATTTAAGAAAGCAAGGCCATTTTATGTAGTGCCAAGTCATCAGGAGCAGAGGAAATTCCACTGCAAGGAAGTCCTTAATTTGTTTGCCTTTCCTCTTGCTTCTTGCCTCATTTCCCATTCCTCTACCCTCTCTTCCCTTATTCCTTTCCCTCTCTCTAGCACATTTTCATTTGAATTTTTAATTTCGCCACGCCCACATTCTGTGACACTTTAGGCATTAGTTTGACACGGGCGGGGATCAGGGATCCTGGCCATTATTCCAGCCAGGATATGATTCTCTGGCATCTATTTAAGTGAGTGCAAACTTTACCCAACATTACGTAACACACACACACACACCTATACAGACAGGGCAAAAATTTTGCAAATTTTCAACGCAAATTGTTGAAGGCACAAGCGCCCTAAAAATCAAGGAAAAACACGGCCACGCGTCATGAATTTTTCTCCTGTTTTTTTGTTTTTTCGGGAGCTGGTGAAAATTTTATGCAAAAGCGAAAAACACAAGAGACAAAACCCCAACGAAACTGCAGCCGAGCGAGGAGAACCTCGCTTCTGGTTCAGCGTTAGTAAATAAAATTTTCACTGGCATGTGCAACCAACCAAGGAAACAAAAAGCAACAGCAACAACAACCAGCAGCAGCACAAGCTAATAGAAGAATTTTATTTCATTTTATTTATATAGTAGGCACTTTTCACTTTCATATTACTGGGCAAACACACAAATTTCAGCCCGTAATGGTCGGCGAGTTGATTTTAATTTAAAGATTAGCATTGAATTATTTAACAATGTCTGGCAGCGGCAGCAGGCAACAGAAAAAAAGAAATTTGAATTATGTGCCATGGAAAATTATGCGGAAATTGTGGAAAATGGAGGCGGGAGTTATGTCAAGGGAGAAAAGGCTCCTCCTTCGGAGGCAGCAACATTGATAAATGGCAGTGGAATTAGTTGAACAAGGCAGGGTCCTTGGTGCGGTTTGTTTGCCTGATTCTAAGCATACACACTTGTTGCAGTCAAGGAGCTGCTTTTTTATTTACAAGAAAACTATGGGAAATTTTTAAAAGGATTTTAAGGAAGAAAATGAAGTGAAGGGGTCTTAGGAAAATTATAAGTGCTAAGGGCAGGCAAGTTGAAACTTTTACTGGCTATAGTTACTGTGAAGCCTTTATAAAATCAATACCAAAGAATGAAATAATGTCAGGTTTTATATCTATATATATTTCCCAGCTTTTTCCTAGCAAATATCTCCTTGAATTGGCCTGGCCAACAACAATTAGGCTTCAAGTGTGCGCTTAAAAAACCGCAAAACGTTAAACGAAACGAAATGAAACGTCACAGACAAGAGAATGGCAAACAGAACCGCTTTTACACACACACATCCCAAAGCGACACACCCACCCAGCACACCCCCAACTCACACACACACACACATAGGAGTGACAACACACACACTCTCGTGAAAGGCAAACAACAATACAAACAGCAAATACGGCCAAAATCCACGAAACCAGAACGCGACAATTGCGCTTTGTGTTTGCGGAAAATGTGGAGAGGAAACTGGGACGGTGGGGCGGTGGAAAGTGAGCACAAAGAGGGTAGCCTGCTGGTGGCAACCGGGGAAACGGGTTAAAAGGAGGGGAGGAGGCGTGATGGCCAGCGGTATAGCACTGCCAGTGGCATGCGGCAAGGCCTGTCCTTCAACAAAGTTGACCTTGCACTTGCCACTTGCTGCTGCTTCTGCTGCTGCTGCTGGCTGAGTTTTCCTGTGCCGGATGTTGATTCTCTCATCGCGTTTTCCCCGGTTGCGTTTGCACTTTCTGCCCCATATCTCCTCTTTTTATTACTTTTTTTTTAGTGGTGTGCAAGGACGCGGCAGAACCTGATAAACAGACACAAGCACGCCTCACTGCGCCCACGTGCCGCATTGGAAAGTGCGTGGAAACTTGTGAAAACCAACTCTGAATTCATTTTTAATTACATATTTTTGTGGAATTGCAACGGCAAACACATTTTTGTGAGTAATTTTTTGTGTTTTGGGTTGAATTTTTGGTTTTTGGAAGTCAGCCAAAAACAGGAATCGTTATGGAAAATAGTGGAGAGTGAACCTTAGAGGGAATAATGAATTACAAATCATAAACTTTTACATTTTGAGAGCCCTTAAAATATTTTTGTAAATATTCTTAGTAATTTTTAAATACATAAAATGCATTAAATAATATAAATTATGAATAAAAGCCTCCTATTCATCCCTAATCATTACTTTGTGAACTTTTAAAAGCGTTTGTAAACGGGGGAAAAATAAGGATCTATACTGACACTTTTAATAAATATAACCTAAATACCTTTTATAATAAATAATTAAATAAAATAAATAAATAAAATAATATATAAATAAATAAAATAATATATAAATAAAAAAAACAATCACTATCACTATTTAGAGTCTTCTTAAAATGTTTGTAAATAAAAAAATAATAAGGAGACTTCCCTGACAATTTAAATAAAATATTTAAATGGTTTCCCTAGAATATACCCAAAAGTATGGTCTGAATATGAAAAAACTAACCAAACAAAATAATTAAAATGAAATTTACACCAATTGAAATTGAATTAATTCCTTACATATTTTATGTTTCAATTACCCCTTCGAATTTCCCATCTTTGCATGGTGTAAAGGCACAAACAAAAAACTATAAATATATGCAGATATAACCCAACAATTTCAATTTAAATGCTGGCCCAAAAAAGTGTGCTACATTTAGCGTTTGGTTTTGCTGTTTTGTGCCGAAAGTAATTTCGAATTTCATTGAAATTGTTCAGCAAATAGTTGTGCAGTGTTCGGCAGAGATATTCCACATGAAATAGCTCAGAAGCCAACCGAAAATAATAAATAAGCTTTGTTTTCCATAGCCAGCGAGTCTAAAAATTTTATTAGATTACTTTCGCTTGACATTTTCTGCATTTTCTTGTTTATCTCCGCGGGGGAAAACGTGGAAAGCTAGACAGGAAAGTGAGAGCGAGAGAGAGAGAAAGAGATTGAGGGCAACCCGAGAACTGGTGACACTTTTTCATTTTCTCGTTAAGGGGAAAGAGGAAATCAGAAGAAGGATATATCTTTTCGATAGTTGTCCTCACTTTGTCTTGACAGATAATTGATTGCTTCCCTGCCGCATTTCAAATTGATTGCAGCAAGTTTTTGGGGCCACTTTTTGATTGATTACCTGATGTACAGAGGCTTTAACTTTACCAAAACTGCAGCTTAAAGAGAGGGAAACTCACCTGCAAAGAAATAAGATAAGAAATTCAACAGTTGGTTAAGTTAATTGAATTAAATAAGAAGACTTAACATTAGCCCAGGGCCTAATAATTATGTAATTAAATGTTAATCGACACAATTTCGAGCAATTAATTTAATCTGGCTGCTGACTGCTGACTGCTTTCGGCTGCTGCTTATATTTTCATTAAAAGCTTCTCTACTGGCCACATTTGAGGCTTCATTTAATCGGGTTAAAACAGAGAGAGAGAGAGTGAAACGAGGCCAAAAACTGTCAACAAAGCAGCTTACCCGCCCACAAATCGTCACCTCATTCTGCAAAATCACAAAAAGTTTCAACAAGTCACGCATTCAATTAAAAGCTCCCTGCTTACTCGGAGTTTTCCCCACCACCACCGACCCGCTTTTCATCGCCGCCTGATGATGACTCTGCGTTAATGTTTGCGGATTATATGGCGTCAAGGCAAGGCTCGGGAAAAATACAAGTACGAGAGGGAGGAAAGTGTAAAAGGAAAATAAAAACCGGGCTCGCATAAGTGCATTTAATTATTAACTCGCTCAGTGCTCGCGGGATAATTCGAAAGTTTTCCTTATACTTTGCTGCAAAGTTGCGGGCCACATTAGCAATTTGCTTGCCTCGAGAGGACCTGCAGCTGGCTGCAGCAACCTTGAGTTGTGTTCACTGGTTTCACTTTACAACATGTGGGCCAAATTTCGCCTTGCAAGTTTTCGCCCTAGTAGTTGGACAAGTTTCAATTAATTGCCAATTAATTTCGACGAGTTCCACAGAAAACTTGGCTATTGGTCACTCTCCTTCCAACCTCTAACAGGAAAAGTTTTCGGCCCCCCATTAATGGTGTGAAAATTCATTAAATGGAATGCTTCTAAAGCCGATACTTGATGTTGTCTATGGAATTTAAAATGCTTTTTTATTGTGGGCTGCGTTTTGCTAAATTGTTATGCAGTTTAAGTGTTGAGAGGGAAAAGTTTCTGCTATTGAAAATTGCAGAGAAAGTATACAGTGAATTTTAGTTGGAATTTTTAGCCATAGAAAAGCTGTGTTGGGAGTTTGGCTTTAGAAATTAATAGGATAACTAATAAATAATTCGGAATTATTAGGAATTAAAGCTTCTTGGAATTTGCTTCAAGAGAATTTACTTAAACTGGCCTGGTTTGATTATTTAGTAATTCATTTAGCTTACTATGAATAAAATCTGCTTGAAAATATACAACAACAGTCAATAATAATTTATTTCATTAATAATTTCTCATTATAAATCTTAAGAATCCTTCATTCCCGGGAAATAGTTTTTAAAAAGCAACAGTAAAGCTATCACTTTTCTTTCTAATAATATAAATATTTCCTCTTAAAGATTAAAAACTAACTAACTTTTAGTGCAGTAGAAAAGCGAGCACTTTTAACTTAACTTAACTTAACTTTTAACTAGAATTTCCTAGTTTACAAATTAAAAAGAATTTCACATTTTCTTCAACTTTACCTCCTGCCTCCTCCTCCTGCCACATTGAAATCAGGAGGCAATCTTTTATATGCTAGAAAATTGCAAAAGTTTTCCCAACCATGCAACCAACTCACTTTCCTCGGACTTTCCTCGGACCCCCTCCCTTCTGTCATTGGAAAAGCTACGGCCATATTTGCTCAAACACTTTCAGTGACCCTGGCAAAAATAGTTCGTTAGGTGAATGCAAAATCGAAATATTTGAATAATGAAATGAATGGCTCTCGGATGGGCTAAATAACTGATTGAATGACTCACTGAATGGGAACGACTGACTGAAAGTAAGATGCACAGTTTGGACCTTGACTGCTGCTGCCAGTCGGATTTATGGCTTGAAAATTGTTTATATTTTGATTGAATATTTCATAACGTACCGTTGGCATGCAGTTTCAGTTTCCTTTGAGCTAGCCCCGGGCATAGATTTTCCATTTCCCTCCCGCAATCCATTACGAAAGCCCTACCTCCCTCCATCTTTGGTGGGGAATTAGATTTTGTGGCAGCATCTCCTTACAAGAGAGCACCAGAAAATTTGGCAAACTCATGCCAAACTCATGGTAATTGCCAGCACACACGTGTTGGCCCCACAAAAACACGGACAGGGAATAGAAGAGAGAGCACAATTTCCAAATGGCCTTATGCAATTCATTGGGCCAACAAAAATGATCCTGAAACTCATGCCAGAAGTTTGCACCGTAAAGATATAATATGAATACTGAGCGAAAATTGTTCAAAGTTTAAAAATGTTGGATAAAATGTTTACTTACAAAATGGAAGTTTTTGAAACCAAAGAAACTATTTAATGGGAAAATAAGCAAGGAGCCTACATTATTGGCAACGAAAATCGCTCTCTCTTCGTAGTAAAAATGATAAAAATGGAATGCGCTTTGAACACAATTTTAAGGGAGCCTGCAATTGTATGGCGTTACTCATTTTGTAACTATGAATAAGGAAAGAAAGAATTATTATAATTATTTTATTTATTGACTGATTTAAATTTCCTTTATATAACGAATATATTTAATATTTTAAAGAACTATAGTTCTCAATTAAGTTCTTCTCAGTATATATTTTTTCTTAGCTTTCTTTTCTTTTCCATCATAAAAACCTCTTACAAATTTACCACAAAAATATTTCCCAGTGTCTAGATACAATAATTCTCAAGGAATACTCCAGCAGCATACAATATTTTTATTACGAGCAAATTGTGCACACAAATCGATCAAAATTCGAGGCGACAATTGTTGGGATATCCCCATACCATCCCCATTTCCCTTCCCACTCCCAAGTTCACCCATAATTTCCAGCTGCTGCTACACAATATACATTTCTCGTTTTCCATCTTTCTCCAGGGCAACTTTTGTGCCAGCTCAATATGCAATTCCTGCCTGCCAGCAAATGCAATCAAATGAAGGCGAAGCCAAAGCCTCGTCTTTGGGCGCAGGAGGCTAAGAATTCAGGACGAGAAAGGGACGCCAGCCCTCTCGCAGGCGGCAATTGCATTGAAACTTATTTTTATTGACACTCTCTGATGCTGCTGCTGCTTTGAGAGTCGGGTCGGTCTCCTCCGCAAATGTTCAACATTTGCATATCGACCTCAATGGCCTTATCGAGTATCATCATCATCAGCAGGAGCAGCATCCATCCACCACACACACACTCTCCTCTCGGGAAAATCAGTCTGGCAATAATGGGGTTCGTTACACGCAGAATCAAACAAATAACCCAAGGAGGGAGCAGAGAGTGGAGGACCTTGATTGGACGGATGATTTAAGGGCAGCGGTTTTACTGAATGATTCAATTAATCAACCTTTGGTTAATATTGGAAAATAAATGAATCATTTCAGGGTAGTTGGATTTAATTAGTAAATCTGAGAGTGTGTTAAAGGGGGAATTAAATTGAATTTAAAAGGTGTGGTATTATTGGGTAATTTGGTAATTTGGGAATAAAAAAGGAAAATATAACTATATACAGTATATAAAATTGCACCCATTATTTTGCTGATTTATATATCTGTTTTTTGAGTTTCATGCTACCACAGACCTCTACAATTTACCCTCATTTCATTCACTGCTCTTTCTCACATTTTACCCCACATTATAGCCACATCTGCTCCTATTCCCCATCCCAAATTTAAAAGCCACTCCACCATAAACTATCAAATGCAGCTTCCCATCTGTCTCTCAGTCTCTCCTCTGATCGACACTTTAAGCTCTTTGTATTTGCGTCAAAGTTGACACAAAAAGCAAGCGCTCAGCTTCCGCTGTGCGCCATAAAAGTTTTCAATAAAGTTGCAGGCTTAAGCCTAATCACTCCACCTCCCACAAAAAAAAAAAAGAAAAGAATGAAGAGAAATCCTACCGCCTGGACGCAGCTGCAATTTGGTGGCTCCTCTTTATGGCTGACCACGCCCATTATTCTTACACACACACACATCTGAGGCATGCCAGCCACTTTCCACATATAACACACTTTATTACCGCCGCCATAAAACGCTGCAATGCCCCAAGACCAATGTCCATAGCCCAATGTCCAGGGCCATGTTTCATCGCAGACTTTTTGGTGGTTGAGGAATTGAAGACGATCTTTTTGCACCCCGAAAAGCAGAGGGAAAAATCAACAGTTTAACTGTTTTACATAAAGAAAAGATGGGGGGTAAAACCACTTGCTTAAAGCTATTTAGACAAATCATTGGGTTATCAAAAAGACTTTGTATATGTTCTGATAAACAGATAGTTTTTGTTAGGAAATCTTTAAGGCATTTCGGATTTTGTTGAAAATATAACAACTTATTAGGCAGAATTTAAGGGGAAATTAGTTTATGTTTCCTGGAAAATCATATCCGTATAGTTTATATATTTTTTATAATAATAAAAACCAACTTAAGACATTATTTTAAGGAAAATAATTATATGCTCCCCTGAATATCACATCCTAAATCTTTATTATAAAATCTAGAGTGCATCAGAAATCGCTGGGTGGTTAAAAAACCATTTAAAAAATCTTTTTTAATACTATTAATATGCCAAAAATTGTTAGCTACAAATTTTGTGTGTAAATTTTTTTTGGTACAAAATATATTGTAAAAAAAGCATTGTACATTTTCTCGTTTCTTAGTCTCACCTAAACTCCTCTTGACCGTGGCACGTGGCTTACTGGAGCCGCTGTTCAACGTGACCGCTATGGTGGCCGTTGTCCGGGGCTTCTGGAGACCCAATGGCTTGGCAACTACGGGAAATGGCTTCTGCTGGCGCATCAGGGTTGGATTCTGGTTTTGGCTTTGGCTTTGATTCGAATTCTGATTCTGATTCTGACTTGGCTTCAGGCTGTGCAGATGCTGGTGCTGATGCTGGTGCTGGAGCTGATGGTGGTGGTGGCCACTCATCAGGGTTGTCTGGGTCTCCTGGTTGGTGGCACTCGGCAGCGCCGAGGTGGACACCGAGGTGCTAGATCGCTTGTAGCCCTCGGTGAGGAAGGCCGGCGGCGGAGTGATCGGTGGCGCTGGGATGCACATTTGCTCGTCCACCGGCGAGCTGGCCGCCGTACTGGGAGCCGTAATGCATTCCCGTAAACGCAGACCGCCGGGCTTTAGCTGATTACTGGTGCTGCTGCTGCAGCTGCTGCTGATGTTGTTGCTGCTGTTGCTGGTGCTGCAGCTTGGTGCATTGCTCGGCGGCGTAGTGGTCTCGTTGCAATAGAGCTCCAAATGGTGCTTCTCGCAACGCCGCCGCCGGCGTATGTTCGGGGCAATTGTCTTCATTTTGGTGCCATTCTGGGAGCCATTCTGAATGCCATTTGTCTGCTGATTGATGGACGGTACGCCGTCCTTGGAGTTGAGTCGGATGTAGTGGACGCGGAATATCCGCAGGGGCTGTTTGTTCTGTTGCTGTTGCTTTTGCTGCAAATATTCCTTGTAGGTTTGTCTACGCTGCTGCGGCAGCTGTTGCTGCAGCAGTTGCTGGTGTTGCTGCAGATGTTGCTGATGCTGTTGCAGATGTTGTTCCTGATGTTGCAGTAGCTGTTGCTGCTGCTGCTGTTGTTGTTGTTGTTGTTGCTGTTGCGGTTGCAGGTTTTGCAGCATTTGGTGAGTTGAAAATTCAACAGATTTCCTACTCCTTTGATGTCCAACGTATACTTGATATTTTTAGTTGTTGCAGATGCCTGCTGCATTAAATGTGTTCTTGTAAATATATAGTACTTATTTCTTCTTGTTTTTATTTATTAAATTTATGTGAAAATGCTGATTTTGCAACGTTTTTCCTTTGTAAATATTTCGCCCACAAACAGAGTTTCCTTCCTCCTCTTGTTTATCCGTTTATTATAAATTTATAGAAAATAGTAACTGCTTTATGTATATATTATATATTGCGTAAATTCATATATAGGCATATATAGAAGTATCTGTATGATTTATTATATTCATATACATATATTCTCTGTTTTAAAATGGAAGCTTTCAATTGCGGCGTTTTGTAACTTTGTTTGCTTTAATTTGTATAGTGTTTCATCCCGTTCCGGCTGTCGTTTTATTGTTTCTTCTGTGTTTGCTTTGGCTTTTCGTAATTAACAAATATTTACTTAGTTTTGGTTTGGTTTTTGTTTTATTTGCTGAGCTTGTCACCTTCGATTTAACTTTTGAAGCGTTTATAGTTGGATTTTGCTTAAACGTTTATTGTTTTTTCGAATAAGAGTTCACATTAAATGTTAGTTTTGAAAGCCTCTTTAACACACTTTGTCTTTATTTACTTGAGAGTTAGTTGTATATATGTTTGTAGATATATATTATATATAGGTTCTTTATATATTTTGTATATATAGTTTTTTAGTTTAATTGTTGAGTTCTTCTTAATTTCCTTTTGTAAACAACAATCTCGACCCGTAAGTTGACTTTAATTTCTTCTTTTGTTCTTTCTTTGCTGAATTATTTGTATAGTATTTATTATAGTAGTTTTTAGTTTGAGTTTTGTTTCAGGAAACACAATAATTCGTTTTTGTAGTAACTTTGTTTCGGCTTCTTCCTGTAAAATACAAAAGGCATATTCAAGTCAAAAGGAGGTTCCCTCTTCCTCCTTTTGTCTCTGGAGAAAAACTTCCTTATGAGCGTCCTCGATTTCGCTTTTCCTACTTCCGAGTGTTTTCTCTTTGACACCACGCCCCTGGAAATTGCTAATCAAACAAATGACTCTAGAGGCTTGGCTTAAACCAAAACTCCCAGCACTTTGAGGTATTATGTAAATGTTTTCAAACAAAAAAAGGAAAGGAAAACCAAAAATTAATGACTTGGCAGAAGGACCAAAAAATAACAGAAGCCAAAAAGGGAAAATGTTGAGAGGGTCTGGGCGTCGTTATTGATGCCAAATATTGAGGCATTGACGTGGCCGTATTGATAGCACTCGAACGTGACTGAAATATCGGAAATGCTTTGCAATTAAGAGACCGCAGCCGAGGGCAGAGGCGAAACGGAAGTGCAAATAATGTAATTTTGATGTTATTTGCGGTTTGATGGGAATTCAATTATGAGAAGCTCTCCATATGCCACATCAAAAATCGTGAGAAAGAGGGAAGTGCTGGGGAAAAGCCCGAAGAAAAATGCGGGACATCAGGAGACAAATGAGGCATGCAATCCAAAGAAATGTCCTGTCATCGCAGCACTTATCCTGGCAGCAACAGCAGCAAACACGCGGAGGAAAATGAAAGTGAAATTCCAATTCCTACTTCGAAGCTCTGGCAGCGTAATAAGCCAATCAATTCAGTGTCGGATGAACTGCTTCATTAATTTCACTTGCACCCAGATAGAGGCGAGAGAGGATGAGATCCTTGGAAAATGAAAGAAGAATTATGGTAGAGCGACCAAAAGTCACGTAAGGCTCAAGGGCGGCAGAATTCGAGGAGCAGCAGCAAGCAAATAAGCCTGCTTAGCCTGGCTTTTCCCCTCTTAGTTTTTCCAGCTGCCAGTTTATCCTGCCTCCGTCTCCACGTACCCACTAAAGGATACTTCAGCAAATGGCAACCATATCGATGGCCATTTGCCACGGTTCCCCAGCTGGTCCGCCGCCTTCGCCTTGGCCTAACCCCCAGGTATTATTATTTATGTATCCCGCAGATACAAGGGTCGAATTTCTTTCTCAGGTGCGTATTTTCTTGTTACAAAAAAATTAAGTAAATACACTGATCGAAATAAACTATGGAGGGTAGAAAATTATAATTAAGAAACCTTTCCTCTAGGTTATTATTTGAGATATAAAATGTTCTTGTAAAAGAAAACCTTTATTAATTATTAAATATATTAGATAGTAAAAATTTAAGTGAGGTCGTGCTAGGAAAACTTGTTAAAACTCTATTTATCGTTCATAAAAAATTCAAGAATTTTTTTTTCTCTGTTTAGGGACACCCAAAAAAAGAGAGTAAACTAAAAGTCGTCTACCAAGTTTAAGGTTTAAAGGTCAGTAAATTATAATTTGAGTGGCCAGTGGATAATGATATCCCCTTGCTGGATAAAGATAAAGTTGGTTAGTCAACCATTTTCCACTTCAATTTGCTCTCTTTGGACTCCTCTAGCTCTCGTTCTTGCCTCGCCTCTAATTGCCAACGAAACTTTTCCCATTTTCCCCTTCATATGAAAATCCTTCACTCATGTGGATTGAGTGGTTTCTTCTGATGGCATTTGTTTTGTTTATTTTTGCCTCGAATCGAATTGAAATTTTCGGTAATTTACTTTCTTAGTTGCAAATAAAACTTATAATTGAATAGCTATACCAATGGGCGTGGTGGTGGTGTGTGCGGGTGTGTGTGTGTGTGTGAGTGTCGAGGCTGATTCTCAGTTATTTGCACATGTTTCTGGTTTTATTTAGGCCTAATTGTGGGCTTCATTCTCTGCCAAATTGTATTTGCAGAGACATGTTTGAAGTATTTCTGCTAATGGGATTAGAAATGAAAGTGGTAAGAGGAGATTCTATTGAAATAATTGAAGCAATTGAAGGATAATAGTCTTTCCTGTAATTTATGCCATTAATTTGGGCTTAGGAACTTCAAATGCCTGAGGTTTAGTTAGAAAGTTTTCCTAGAACAAATGAATATTTAAAGAAATTGAATTCATTAACAAAATGTAATTTGTCCACTCTTTTTTCACTTTTTAGTTTACTTGTTACATCGCTTTTTTTAAGAAATTAAATACTTAATAATTATATCAATAAATACAATATACATTTGTTATAATCTTCAAACTTTATTTCTGTCTGGCATCATAATTTGTTTTCATTTGCAAATAACCATAAAATCAGCTGGAATTATGCATTCCTATTTTTCTCACAAAACAATTCTTACACACAAAATTATTGCAATATTTAAATATGTTTCTCTTGATTATATTTCGTTGATGTTTCTCTCGCATAAATTCGTTAAATCAAATGCATTTTGCATATATATATAAACACACAATTAATTGCCAACAACAACAACAATAACGACGACGACGACGACAAGAGTTAACAAGAGTTTTTGTTTTGAACACCTTGACTTTGTGTCTAGGCCATCATTTATTTTCTCTTTTCTCCGATTTCTCTCGGTCAAAGTCAATGCACTTGTTTGTTAAATTTTCAAAAATTAATGGTTCCCCTCAGTTCTCAGAGATTTTTGAAATATATTTCTATGAATCTCTCTAATTTCTTTTGGGCAGAGCAAGTGTGTGTCTTTCGCTTTCATTCACGGCCGACGCACAAAGATTTATTTATTTATTTTGTTGTTGATTTTTGCGTAGCACCGAAATGAACAAAAATCATAAAAACGAACGCATAAATTGCCAAAGCATAAAAAATTTAAATTAACTTCGCACAAACACACACACACACACTTTGCGCAGATAAATACATTTAACAGCTCATAAAAAAATTGAGGGGAAAATGGAACAGAACATAAAAATTACCCGATTAAATAACAAAAAGAAATTACTAAGGGAAAAGCATAGGGACGGTGGCTAAAATCAACTCAATGGAAAACGAAAAGACGCGTTAATTATCCGGTTCGTATCACATGACAATTTGTTTGGGCCTTGAGTCGATGTCAAACATTTCTCAAACTCGAACTATCTTTTTGATTTGTTTGTTTCCTATTCCGAATGTACAAGTTGTGTGTTCTCAGAGATCTTTTTAATTTTTGGTTGTTTCTAATTTTGGGATTTGGATTTTCTCTGTAATATTTTTTTATAGAGTGCTCAGAGGTCCGACGGGCTCGAGAATTGCCAACAAACTGATGCCAAACGGAAGCCGTGCCAATGTTTTTCATGTCGCGAACGAGCGACGTCGAGCAGCGGCCAAAACCACACACACAGAAGGCGTTGTGGAGGAGCCAAGTCCAAATCCAACAACCACCCAAGATTTTTCGCATTTTCACCCACTGATAAGGCGAGAGAGCGAGCTTTTCCGCTTTTCCCAGGCGCTCTTAAGTGCCCGAGAGATTCTCTCTCTTTTGTGTTTCGGCTTTTGGGTTTTTTGGTTCTGTCAATTAGCCACATTTTGGTGGCAAGACAATGGCGCCATAAAGCAATTATTAATGACACCTTGCAATCCTTTTTCGACTGCATAATTTAACTGGTTTCGCAAACTTTTCATAATGAAAACTGTAGGTTGAGGTTTGCATAATGCGATGGCTGACGTGAAAATGCATATGAAAAAGTTATGCCAGAAAAAAGGATAAATGACAGCCACCAGTTCTGCATTTGACGGGTTTTATGGAATATTTTAGGGTGTCATAAGTAGGGATTAGCCTTAGAAAAGTTGCTGCAGTTTATTTTTGTTTGGAAAATAGGATTACTAGGAAGCTTTTCAGCTAAAAATATTGGTAAGAATTACAATTTTATAATATTATACATTTAGGAAGGTAGACAAAGTTTATTCAAGGATAAAATGTTTGTGGCAAATTAACCCATTTTATGAATTTTTAAATTTAAATTGAGTACCATGTTTTTTAGGGATTTAAAACCTTTTTAATAAGGTAATACTGAACTTTATACATAAAAATAATAATGCCTTATACAAAAATTCTGAAGACTTTTTAGCTGCTGTTTTGTTTCTTGAATCAAGTTATTCTTAAAAATTTAATATTTAAGAGACACTATAAATGATTTGTAATCATATAAGCCAGTCAGATGTAAGCCTTTTTAATGTTTGAATAGGCAAATACAATATAAAATATTTATAAATAATTATGGAGTTCAAATTTAAATTTGTCAATGACTTTAATAATTTTTTTGGTAACTATTTGTTATAAATAAAATTCAAATATTGTGAATTGTTTACTTTTTTTTTGTTTTTTCCTCCCAAAAAAATGCAGCATCACTAAGAACTTATAGCATTTGATTTTCCCAAGAGCCAAAAGCTTGTAGAGTTTTCTCTTTGCAGAGAGAAAGCATTTCTCTGCCATTCTCGGCTCTCCTCGGCTTTTCTCTTTGACGCTCTCATTGGCCATTACACTTTCGTGTTCGTGTGTGTTTTGTTTATGCCATGTTTGTTGGCCCGGCTCGAGAGCCTGTTGTCCTGCTGCTGTCCACTCCCCAGTTTCCCTCGAATTTTCCCCAGCAGCAGCAGGATGAATGTTTTCCCCTCGATTTTCGCCCCATTAATGCACGCCCCCAAAGTCTGATTGAAATCATCGGGAGGCGGCAGGAGTTTTGCGGCTAGCCAGGCAGCAGCAGCAGGAAAATGAAAATGCGGAGCTACGAGGCGGGAAATGCAAGGAAAAGCGGGTGGGCCACGTGCGTCAATGCAGCCACCAATACCATTGCAAAATAGTCATGGTCATGGCCACGCTGCTGCCCTGACATTGGTGTGTGTTTGCCTGTTGCACATGCAACTGGCAGCGTGAGCCAACAACAAAGCGTAAACCCCACAAAACCAATAATATAAAGCATTTTCCATATTTAATGCAGCAGGCAGGGGAAGGAAAATGAGGAGGAGCAGGAGGAGGAGAAGAAGCAGGAACACCAAACAAAGGGATCATAAATTTAATCAAAATGGAGCCAGGCTTTGTTTTTCCTTCATAGAGCGCGAAAAACAAGCTGATGAATTATTGTAATTAAGTGAGCCAAGAGCAGAAGCAAAAGTCTCCAAATGAGCGAAAAGTGTGGGAAAATCTTAGGGAAAATCAGGCTGTAGTGCGAGGTTTTTGTTTTTGTTTTTTTTTTTTTTGGTGGCGAGGAAAATTAATGCCGAATGGCATGTGCCAGACAAGTGGCAAATTAAAAGAGCCCAAGTCCAAGTCATTAGCGTAAAGCGGACAACAAAACATACAGGGTATCGAGTTAGATGAAGAGAGGATTGATTAAATAAAACATTTTAAAACACATATAATAAGAATATATATTAAATAATATAGATTTATGTTTAGAGTTATTTCCAAAAATCACTGAAGATATTAGAAATCCTAAAAGGGTATACAAAATTAGGCAAAACAATTTTACATATTAAAAGAAACACAAGATTCAATACTTCAAAAATAGCATGACCTTTTTTTGACACGTTTTAAGGTTTCTTAAATACCCTAACTCAGATAGGAAGGTTCCGGTTAAATAACTTTAAAATCGTATACAAAATATAAGCCAGGGAGTTCCCAAAAATACTAAAGAAATACTTAACTAAAGTTGAATGAATTTCTAGTGAAATATTATGCATATTTTAGATACTTTGTGCTTACAAAACTATTGCTAATGCGGGTTAAAAAATCTCACAATATATTTTAAGTATAATCCTACCTATTATCGTTTATGATTTCCTTTTATTATTACATATTTCGAGCCTGTAAAAATACATTTTTCATAGATTTAAGTTCCCTAAATTTATGTATTTATCACTATCAAGTCTTTCCCCTTAACGAATTTCCCAGTAGCAAGTGCTTGCAAATTCACCAGATCCCTCTTGAAATAATATTTACTATTCAGTTTTCCTTTGAGCTGGGAAAAGGAGCACCATTAGAAAACTATACCCAGAAGCAAGGGAAAAGGGGAGGAGGCAAGGTGGCGCAGAGATAACTTTACCGTTGATGAGCAAACACTTCAAAGTCATAACTTGATGGCACTGACTGTCGCCTCTCATTTCCTTTATCGTTGGCCTTGGCCATGTCCTTTTCCCTGTGTCCCTGTCCCTGTCCTTGTCCCTGTCCTTTTTGCAACATCCAGCCCCATCAATGCCAGGCTCCATCATTGTCATTTAAGAGGACTCTGACACGCCGAAAAGGAAGTGCGCGCCCACAAGGTTAAACACCATCTCTAAATATACTATTTTAGTAAGGAGGAGCCGAGAGCCAGGACAGTGGACAGTGATTTGAATTGAAATTCCCGCAATTCTCTAGGGCAACCATTTAAGGACGAAAAAGCGAGAGCTAATCAAGGCCGGCAATACGTGGAAATCCCCCAGAGGCAAACATCTGACTTCATCTCTCATGCGCAACAAGGGAAAATCGCCGTCGTTGTCCTCGTCGCTGCTGCAGAAAATACAAGGAAAATACAAGCGGAAAACCAATGCCAAATAGTCAAGTATAGAAAACACAAGTTTACACAAGTTTATGGTTCCCATACAAGCGACGATATATGTGAGACAGCCACGCAATGATTGCCGAAAAAGGAAAACCCTGCCCAGCCAGATGGCGAAAACTATGGCGGTGGCGGCGGCGGCGGCGGCTGATGTCCTTCCGCTTTTGTTCCTTCAACGAAGGAGAGGAGGTAAAAAAGGGGTGGCCAACGAGGCCAAAGACGGGGGCAAATAGGGGGTAAAAACACACAACAGAATACAACAAACAACACAGAGATAGCTGGGCGAGGAATCACACACAAAAAAGGATGGCGGCTGCCAGCTTCATGGACCAAAAAAATGCCAAGGAAAATGTAAAATAAATACCAAAGAAAATGCAATTGAAAAATATTTTAGGGCCACAAAAACAAACAATAAAGAATCAGATTTGAAAAATGTAGAACAAATATAAGAGGTATATTTGCATATTAAACATAATATTTTGAAGAATTATAATAAGTTTTTGATAATTAAACCTGCAATATGCTTTTCTTAATTGGTTATTAAAGATAAATAAGCTTGAATAATAATAAGCCTTTCTTTTAATAAATAAAGAAATTAAGATTATCAATTTTAAATTTAATTTTTAGGGTTTAACTCGTAATTTTCATATTTCAAGTTTAAAAATAAGTAAAGTAATTAAATTTATTAATTAATTTAAGTCATGTCTTAAAAGCTAAACTATTAAAACTTCTGTATAAAGTTTATATACCAAAAAATCACAAATAAACAACAAAAAAGGACAAATAGCTGGAACAACACACAAAAACTGCTTACATAATCACAAAAATACATAGTAGGAGCCTGTGGAGATGGAGAGAGTGAGAAAGAGAGAGAGAGAGCACAACACGTGCGAGAGAGAGAGAGTGGTGGAGAGTCGCAAAGAAAGAGAGAGGGAGCCTTGAAGCCTGAACTTGGCTTTCAATGTTGCCAGCGACTTGAACTTGAATTCGGTTTTTGCCGACAGGACGGCACGTGCTTTTTTCCCTATTCCCTATTAGCCAGACGCAAAAGCTGCTCTCTTAGCATTTTCTCTTTCCTTTCGAAAAGGAAACAAAATTTTCCCTTTCGCATTAAAAATGCGAGTGACGCAAGTTATCAAAAATTTATCAACCCAAAGAGAGAACAAGAGCAACAGGAATAACAATTGTCCTCAGCCCTAATAAAGAAAAAAGGAAAGCCTACACTATTTTGGTTAATAATTTTGAAGGCTCAGGGTTTTTCTTCGTTTTTTTTTGGAGATGCAAACAGGTTGTTTGCTCCGCAGACAAAAGCACCCGAGCTGGTGTCCTCAATTTTATAGTAGTTTTCCATTCGGGGACGTATACTTGATTTTTGGCCCGAAGCCCGCCCAGCAAAAGCCGGTGAATTGGCCAAATTAAATTTTAATAATTAAATGCACACGAAGACGGCAAAGGCCTAAGACCAAAGGCACGTGCAAAATTTGCATGCGAAATTC
>JAEIHY010014509.1:0-19063 GCA_018904565.1 Drosophila tsacasi | reverse complement strand
GCATGAATTTCAAGTTTCTCGGTGCGGCGACATCTCTCCTTTTTTTGGGCCATAACATTAAAACAATACTTGGCCAGCAGAGGAGAAGCTTAGCAATTTTGTGGCCTTTCTGGGTAAGGGTTTTAGTAAGCGGTATTTGGAGTTGGCACGGGTATGTCCGTAACTCTTAAACATACTAAAATAAATAGCGTTAAAGAAACATTCCTCATTCCTCATGTCTTAATAAATTTAAAATATTTTTAAAAGTATTCTTAATCTGAAAGTTGACCCTATATATATATATATTAAGTCTAAAGGGTATCCAATGACTTTTACTTGCCCAAGTCTCTGCCAATGCTCTTTTTCTTTTTGTTAGTAGGACATTTTCTTTTAAGACTCTCTATAAAAGGAAACATGGAAAATCAAACTTTGCAAATCTGAAATCAATCTGGCAAGAGAGCAAAGGAAACGCTTCGATTGAAGTTAGATTGAGCGTTATTTGGGGTTGCTACCTACCCCTGGTGGTCCTATCTGACCTGCAGTGTGACATTAATGAGGGGGAAAACCCGAAGCTGGGTTAAAGGACATCTGCCAAGTCAGCTTCTGGGCCACCTTCTTGTTGTAATTGCCGCTGCCGCTTCCGCTCGCCTCCTTCTGCTGGTAATGGCTCCTGTAAGAAGTTGTTGCGGCTGCTGCGGTGCCTTTGTAGGTGTTTTCAGTTCAGGGGTTGTCGTGGAAAAGTGGAAAAGTCCGGGAGGTGACCTGCAGCAATTACCAATTTTCTTGTTACATTTTAAAGTACGCGACTGAGACTGCGGGCTGTGCGCGCTGATGTCCCAGTTTCGCGCTAGTTTGTGTGCCGCTGTGTGTTGCACATTAAGTGCACTTGAGGCATGCAGCTTAAGCTGATGACAGCCGGATGGTGAGAGGGCTGGGTAGCGAGATGGCAGGACGAAGGAGAAGCCGCTGAAGTGATGACAATGAAGTGCATAATCTTTGTTGTCGTTTGAGGGCGCCCTGGTTGGCCATTAAATGTTTCAGCTTAGAAGTAGGGAAAGCTTTTGCCAACCAGAAGTTGCCATTTTACATAAAATTATTTCTGATTCTAGATTATATGCGGGATATAAGAGCGAGAAAGGTTACTAAGCTTAAGCTGTGAAAATATATAATTTAAATAAACCCTTTCCTAATCCACCAAAACCCTATCTTTAATTCGCTTAACTAACTTTCCTTATTTTCTCTTACTTACAGGTATGTAAAGTTCGCTGAACTCCTCTTTAACCAAGCCTATAATTCGTAAGTAAAGAAATAAGCTGCTAAGAAGACACATATCACATATCACTCATACGCCGCATAGGCCGCAAGTCGTTGCACCTTGACAGTGTGTAAAAAAAGAAGCTAAAAGTGAGGAAAATACAAAATACAGAGGTTAAAAGTGGAAGTAGACGCGTCAAACACTTGCAAAAAGATGCTTCATTAAAATAATCAGCTACAAAAGTACAGTAAAAGTGTGACATAAAGCAGGGAAAGGCAAGGAAATATGCGGGAAAACCCCCATAAGGGAAAGCAAGACAGGAACATCACCGAGAGGGAGAGAAAGAGACAGTGAAGAATGCGGTTGATGCATGTGTTTGAGGGTCCTTTTTATGCCTTTGCCTCGAATGTAAACAGGCGGCTGCCACTGCAACACTTTCAACGCTTTTCCGCCCCCACTTTCCCGTTCTTGACACTCATCAAATGCTTCAGTCCAACTTTGCCGTCGTCTTTCACTTTTATTCTCCGTGTTGTCTGCTATTTTTCACTAATTAATTATGCAGCAACAGCAAACAACTTGAAATGTAAGGAGATTAAAGCGACTTAAAAGGCATTTATGCGACGCCGGGCTGAAAAGAGCAGGCCAGAAAGTAGGGACTGACAAGTGTCAGTCTCTCTCCCGCCCTGTCGTCCACATTTTCCTTTTACAAAACTGCATGACAAGTTGGAAAATGCCAATGCATGCTGTGTGTGTGTGCCTTGTTAAGTCATGTTTACAACGCCCAAGTTGGCCAGAAGAAGAGCAGACTGACATCTCAGATTTTAGAAGAACATCTTGAATAACTGTCTGGTGAAGAAAAATTATAAATAAATGGTATTTAATGGAGTTGAGTAAATTAAGAGGAGAAAATAAATAGAAAAGAAGCTTAGTCTTTAACAAAAAAAAATATAGCTTTCCTTTAAATATTCTTAACTAATTTTCCTAAATGTATTCTATTTAAAAACTCATTCTCCGGCTTGGCTTTTTCACCGCCACACCTCGTATTAATTTTCACTTAATTAAAGGCAACAGCCACGCAAAAGTTGACACTTATTTTTTGTTGGACCAACAAAAAAAAAGTTATTTATGTATATGAGAATGCTAATTAAGTTACAAAATGTGCTGGCAAAATGAAAATTATAGACAAAAATGTATACATACGTACGTGGCAAAGTATGTAAGTATGCGACTTAAGTGGGCTTGAAACGACAGCGACAGAAACAACAAAAAAATTGTGCTGTGGGAAAACTCTTTCCCGGTGAATTTCACCAGGCAGGTGTGGCAGGTGCCACCCACTCCCACTCACAGCCTTGAAGCCATTTTTATATATAAGCATATATCTTTTACATGTATATTTTGTATTTTGCTGTCACGTTTGTGCACAAAGTGTGTGTCTGTGTGTGTGGTTAAGTGTTCCTGGGGAACACTCGCACACCTGCCCTGCCCTGTCTATGCCAGCGACTTTGTGCTTGCCACTCGTTTGTATTTTTTATAAAGGAGTTTTAAATATAATAATGACAAGGCAGCGGAAAAATAATGTCGCGGGCGGCAGAGTGTGCCTTTTTAAGTCCAAGTAAATGTTTTTCCATCGTGACATAAAGTTGCAACAATTGAGCGACAGTTGCTGTTGCATGTTTTCGTAGCTTGCATGTCGTGTCGTTGATGTTGAAGGTTCTTTTTGGCAAAGGCAACAAATTGCAGGGTAAATGCCAGGAAAAATAAGGGAGTGACAGCAAGGATTTGTGGGGGAGAAAATTGTTAATGGGAATTTAATAGGAAATTTGGCAAAGAATATTAAATGCTTAATAAGCAAAGACAGGGACTTTTGATTTAATATATTTTTTTAATATTTTACAATGACTCCGCATGGATTTATCAATAAAATATTGTCAGATTTCATTTACTCAATATTTCATTATTTAAAGTTTTCTTTTGTATTACTCATTTATAATATATTCTTACATAGTTTTTCCGCTTACATCTCATCCTGGAGCTTATACATATTTTTCACATTCCATTAAGCGGCGTGTGTTTTTTGCAAAGCCATCCAACTTTTATTATTGACGGATTGCATAAAGTATAACACGCTTAACCAACAGTTGATGTCTGCTCTTAATTAAATTGAAAACTGTATGTATGAATATTTAAATTATTTAAATACAATCTCCGCTTTGCTGTCAGCGTTTTAAAGCGTATACGCAATATCCATATCCTTTCGGTGCCACCCTCACTTCCTGTGTGTCCTGGCACACCCGCATGTTTACCCCCGGAAAAGTATGCAACACTTTAAAGCTCTTTTGCGGTAACACCAAACTACTGTGCGTTTTTATTGCCTTTTCCATGCGTCCCATGTGGTTTATTACAAATTGATTTTATTATTGTTTTCACTCTCCCATTCCATGCCCTCTGACCTGTGTGTGTGTGTTTGTGGGCCTTTGCTTTGTTTCCGCTGCTCGCTGGCCGCCGGCGATTTGAAAACTGATTGCAAACACATGATTATCTGACTGCCTGTAGCCCCTCATTCCGCACATTTCTCCATTTGAGCGCACAAAGCCACCCGGCGATTGTTTAATTAATTTTATAATGAGTTAATTTTACGCTGGCCAAACGAGAATTTAACATTTTTCGCTCGGCATTTTGGGTTGAACATTTTTTCTACATTTCATTTCATTTGGAATTGAAGTCGATTCGGCGAATTCAATTATAAATTCGCTTACATTTGCATCTGTCAATTTCGTTGCAAATGTTGCGCTGCAAATGGTCTATGAAAACAAATAGAAACAACAAGAAAAAGGTACACAAAAAAACACTCAGATATATAAATTCGTGTCAAATTATAGTTCGCGACTGTGTTATTTCTAGTCAAATTCTCTTGGCAGGCAGCCAGTGAGGTGAGGTGAGATTCTCATTCCGATTCAGGTTCGGGTTAGGAGGCTGAAGAATATATTTTTAAAAATGTACACACTCGCATTTGTTGTGTGTGAATTAAGATTGTAATCATGTTATAACTAAGTGCATTTTGTGCGCAATCTTTCTTTTTATGAACTTCTTGGGCAATTTAGCATGTGATACAAATGAATCTAAATTGAGATATTGCGTAGATGTGTTTATTTTTTGTTTGTTAAATATTTTATAATATATATTTGTTGTAGGGAAAGTTCTTGTGATTTTAAAAGAGTATTTACAAAACTATTGTCAGCAAAACTGCTTAAACGAATTCCGGTCGTCATTACAAGACCACAAAACATGTTAGATAGTTGTCCTGCCTCTTCGGGTATTTCTTAAAGAATTTGTGCAATTTTTCATTTAGAGTTTTCTTGTAAATTCCAACTGTCTCTGCTTGCCGGGTGGATTTTCCGCCTTTTGGCATTCCGCGCTTTCTCGCGCAGGAAGACAGAGAGTGAGAGAGAGAGAGAGGGAGAGAAGCCTCGCCAAAAGTTAGTCCTTTTCGACGGCGATTAATGCGTCGCAGAATGAAAGTCTTCCTGCTGCCAAATTCCCTAGAATTTCCTCCCTGTCCGCCTTGCCTTGTCTTGGGAAATGCCACAAGGTGTAAAATTGAATAATTGAAATGAAGCGAGAGAGCGAGGACAGGACTCGGGGAGAAGCCCAGAAAGAAATGCGATAAAGTGTGCAACAAAGTTTTTACTTAATTGTGGTTAATTCTGATGGATTTGTGCATAATTGGCGAGTAATTCAATTTGGCAAAACAGGAGGAATGAGCTTAGATAGAAATGTGAACATAATAAAATAATTATGAACAGCATTTTGGCGAGGATAATTATTTATGGGCAAAGATTCACCTGAATTAATACCAATGATGTCCGGTATCCTTGCTTGAGAACAGCTGCCACTCTGCTGATGAGCCATTTCTTTCTTGCATTTCAAAACTCTAGCAGCATAATCTTTTAGTTTTTTCCCTTTTCCCGTTTAATTTCCTTCACTTTTCCTACTTCGCCCAGCTTTTCCTACGCTTGCAATCGTTTTCATTTAGCCACAAGGTATGCAACACATTTTCTTTATTAGCCACAAACACTTGCAAGCATTCAAGGCTGGCAGCAGCAGCAGCAGCCACCCACAATTCACGCCCTCTCTTCAGGATTTCCTCAGAATTCCCAGCGGTTAAACTTTGGTTTTTTCCCCGCTTTTCCTTCTTGCTTTTCTATGTTTTTTTTTCTTTCTCTGCCTAATGAAATGTGACATTAAGTGGTGATGCTGTTGTTTCTGCTGCCGTTTCAGCTGCCACGCCCATTTTCGCACTCCGCCGCAATGCCGAAAGTGGCGCTCAGTGGCGCAATTTTAATTGTTGCAGCAGCAACAGCAGCGGCTGTGGCAGTGGCAACAACAAATCGAGTTTGTTTCCCTGATTACTCTACTCCTTTTCCTTTTTTTTCCCCTCTGCGAGCTGCGGTTGTTGAAGCCCCAAAGGCTTTCAGACAAATGCCAGCCAAAAGACGCATACAAAAAAAATAAATAAAATAAAACTGCAGACAAAAAAAAAAGAAAAGCGAAATCTGAAAAATTCAGGAAAAAGGGGCTAGCAGGGGAAAAAAAAGTTTTTAATTAAAAAGTTTTTGTTTAAATCTATGGAAAACGTCCGAACTGAGTTGAGTTGATGAGGGAAAAGCTTGGCTCTTTTTTTCGCCTAGGTTTTTCGGGGGTAAGCAATGAATTCTTACAGCTGGCTGCGAATAATTAGCCAAGATTAGTAATTGATGGTGGCCACTTGTGGGGGTTTAATAGGAGATACTTACGGCAGGGGGGAAATATAGAACTGTAATAAAAACAGGTAGCTATAGCGGCGGGGACCGCACACTTCCTGGTCATATTATGCTCGGATCCTCCGGCAATGCAAATTGAGTTGTTTGCCTTTTATTTATGGGCCCAAAACTACGCTGCATACGTACATATATTTATGTATATGCTGTGCAGTGCCAAGAGTCAAACAGCGAGGCGTGCAATTTAAATGCAATTGTTTATGCCACCACCCATCCACCGCCCCTGGGGCAAAAGGGAGGGATGAGCACGATTAACGTTTGTTTCGCCCACCGAACAATGCGGCGTATACGCAATGTGTGTGTGTGTGTGTGTGTGTGGAAGCGAAGGTGTTGTTCTTGTTGCCGCACATAAATTGCAATAGCAACAAGGAACAAAGCCCGGACTCGCGCTCACGCACTAATAAATTATTAAATGCATGCAATAAATTTCAAATTAATCGCTGATATTTATCTCTCATTGCGAGGCCATTGTCCGCCAGCGAGTGAGGCGAGTGAGAAGCTCTGCATAATTATGTTGGCCTCAAAATTAACCTCCCCTTCTGCGCACTTTAATTTTTTTCGTAATTTAATATTTGGTCTCCCTTTAATTGCTGCCGCTGTGACTTCATCTCGCTTTTATTGTTGGCAGTTCATTTTGTTTTTCATGTGCATATATGTATATATATGTATGTGTATATATCTCTTTTTATACATTTCTCATTGTTTTTCCCCCTCGATTGTTAATTAAATTATATTGTCGCTTCTCCCGAATATGTGCTGCGGCATATATATTGTTGGATTTTTATTTATTTACTCATAAATGTTTTTGTCTCGTCAAATTCGAATGGGAATTTTAAGTAGCTTAACTATTTGTGGCAGGGTTTTGTCAGTTTTTAAATGAAAGCTTCTTTTTTTTTAATTTAATATAATTTTATTAGCCTTAAAGTTTACTCAACACTAACTCCTTCAAATTTATTTACTTTCTAACATGTTTACCCTTAATTTTCATTGTTAAAATTTTCCCATTCGGAGATAAATATTATGTTTAGAAACCCTTTTTTACTTGCACCCTGGGAATGCCCTTTTTTAACACAACTTAATTAAATTTTACCAACTCAATTGTAAGCCCTTTCAAAAAACCTACTAATGAGTGGGAAAAATCGGGCGCACTTGAAATTAAAATCTACGAAATGGCCAGACCCCTCCCTCCCTAGATTTTCATAATTTTCCTAAAATGCTGCCACCCCTCATCGTCATTGTTATTATCGGACGCAATCATCACAAAGAGCGACCAACAAGCGACAAATATTTCACATTGTTTCTGCCACAGTGGAAACTTTTTTGCCATTTACCATATTGTCCCTGCCCCACACACACACACACTCACACTCACACATATGGATCCTTAACGTCCTGCTGCCTCCTCCCTCTCTGCATATCAAACTGAAAATTAACACAATAATGGCCAGACAAAGTCGGGCAGGAGACAAAGGGTAGCACAGGAGGGGAGAGATATGCAAATGGCATAGAAATGTGGTCGAGCTTTCGGTTCTGGCCATGGTTCTGGTTCTGGTTCTGGTTCTGGTTCTGCTTCTGGTCGCAGCCTAGTAGTATCTGCCACATTTTTCGGTTGGCCAGGAGTGGAGGGACGAGGTCTGCAAACGGATACGGTTGCACATAAATTATAACACCGGCGTGTCTATTAAAATGATTGTATCCGCTCGATTATGCACACACAAACAGACAAGGACAGAGCGTCGGAAAAACTGCCAGCTTCCTAGCTCTCTGTCTCTTTCTTAACCGCTGGACAAACTTTTTGACTTTTCCCACAAACACTCGCCGACAAATGGATATATAGGTTCAGTAGATACCTTTGTATCTCAAGGTTCACAGGAGTCCCTTATGTTGACTTTGCTAGCTCTCTAATGTGAGAGCAAAGTTCGGTAGAACAAAGAATTGCATACCTGAGGTTGGAAAAATTAATGCATTTTCTTGGGGAAACTAAAATATCTTTTTAAAAGAATTTAAAATTTAATTTAAAGTCTAAGTTCATAAGCTTGATAATTAAACCTTGAAATTAAATGGCATCCCATTCTATGTTCACTTCTGATTTTCCCACATTTCTCTCACTGTCTGGCTTCATTTTCCAAACCTATTTTCCTCCCATTACCGCGGCAGTTGATTTTATGCTATTTTGACAGCTAATTAGTTGCGTGCAAATATGTATGGTTTTGTGTTGTTGAGCCCCGAATTTATTCTCCCCTTTTTTTGGCTTTGCGGAATGGTATCGGTGTCGGTGTTGCCAAATGGAAAATGCAAATGCAAATGCCGTTAGACAACTCTATAAACTAAACAAGACTATAATTAATCCGCACAGCTACAAAGATGCACAGATAACTGGCAATCAGCTTAGATGCAGGTGCAACCGCAGGCAAAGGTGATGGAGGATGGAGGCAGGAGGTGCCTGAGTTTTCCGAGCTAATAAATTTTCCAGCACACCGCAAAGACAGAGAGAGAGGGAGAGAGTGTGTGTGTGTGTGCCTAAAAGTATGCAAAGCCGACAGTGTGCGTGCGTGTTTGAAGCGCAATTTAAGCTGGAAATTAATGCAGACTGCCAGACAGTTATCCAGCTATCTCTCTCTCTCTCTCTGGGCCTGTATCCCTGTCTCCTGTCTCTTTCAGCTGACCACAAGTGCATCTAGCTAGCCCGAGCTGCCATTCAAAATAAATGAGCTAAATAAGCAGGCTGACAAGGCTGCAGAGCCAAGGATGCATTAATAAACAAGCCAAGTGCAAAGTTTTCGCTTCTGAGCTTGCCTTAACCATCAATTAAAACGACTCGGTCCTAATTATGTTCGTGTATATAATACCTACCCTACCCCACCCCCCTCTGTGTCACTTTTCTCGTGTGTCAGCCGCAGAGGCCATAACTTTGTTTGACCAAGTTTGTTTTAAGGTTATATTCCTGGTCTATTCGGGCCTTCCATTGTCTGGCATTTGCCTATTGTTAGCCCACTTGCTATCTTCGAAATTAGTCAAATATTTGTTTTTGCCATTGTCTGTGCGTGTCTTTGAACTGATTTATGCCTCTTGTTTCGCTCGGTGTTATTGATGTGCATAAATCAGGCGAGAGAGAGCAAGGCACCAGATATAGATATATATATATACATATAGGATCTATGGATATTTGAATGGTGGGGAGCTGCGGAGGAAAGGACTCTTGGCATATGTCAGAATGTCATTCAGCCCAAATGAGTCGATGCCAATAATGACAATGGCCCCAAAACTCCGGGGCAACTAATCGAGCTTAACTGGCGAAAATTGGGAGGTATTTTTGTGGGGATTATAAGAAGTTTTCAATATATTTTTATTTAAAGAATCAACAATTTGATAGTATAGTAATTGGTAATTTTAAAGAGTATCAATTATTTGGATTATTTTTTAATTTGTATATTAAAGGAGTTTTCTTCTAATAAATAATCAAAATTTGACATTAAAATCGTGCATTTACGATAAATTAATGAATTTAATTATCGATTGATACATCGAAATATTATGTTATCGATAAATAAAGAAATTGTATTTATTTGTATAAAAACTTAAGTAATATAGGTAATAACCTAGTTTTATATTCTCATAAAACACTAAAGTTCTTCGTGTTTCCCCCAGTGCGCTATCGATATCAGCTATGTCATATTGCAATCGATTACTGCTAAATCGCTTTCCCAAAATTCCCTTTTTGTAGCGCATTTTCCCAGCGCCAAACTGCCTGTCAGCATTTCCGACATTTGCATTCCAAAGTCAAACCCAAACAGTTGCCATTATCCCCGTCACTATCCTCCCATCTTCCGCTCGACCATCCTCCATCCTCCATCCTTCCGTGGCGATAGAGAGAGAGCAACTATAACAATTAGAATAATGGCAGCGACAACAACAACAACAATAGCAATGGCAAAAAGCTACCAAAAATTATGTGGAAACCAACTTTTCAGCTCCGCGCCAGCACTAGTTTTGGCCCCCGAAGCGAGGCAAAAACATGCGTAAATTTATGCTAAACCAAATTGTTATTTAAAACACTAAAACAACGATGCTAGTTCTCTGTCTGTCTGTGAGCTCGGAGTGTGTGCCCGGGTGTGTGTGCGTGTGAAATATTAATGTACAGCATTTAAATGATTGCAGTGGATGGAAAATTGTGAACGCTGCGGAGAGGGCAAAGTGCGGTTGACTGATGAACTGGCCTCTGCAGCAGAGACAGAGAGAGAGAGAGAGAGATAGCTGTCATGGCAGACACACGCAATGATCTGATTAAACATGGTAATGAAGTAGTCAAAATGTGGTGCAACGTGGCGTATGCGTAATTTCATATATACGTATATAGCGTGTACTCTCGCACACACTCTTTGGCCGGAGAAGCCATGTGTGGTGTGGCTGCTAATTTAAATTTACGCGCATCGCCCCGTTTCCATGAGTCGCAGGACAACTCGCAGGACTTTCAGGAGGCCATGGGGCATACAGAAAAAGTAAATCCCAGTTGCTGCATGCACTGAAATGAAAACAACAACAAACACACACACGAGGGTTTCCTCATTCGAAACTACATACGAACGTTGATGGTCGAGCGCTTTCATATATCCCTTGGCATGTTCGTAAAATACAGAAAGCCGCAAGGATTCTGGACACTCGACCTCTTTATCTTTCTGGCCAGCGATCTCGGACAGGTTTTAATGTTGCCAAATAAAGCTTGGTTCTTGAGACGATCTTATGGTATATAAATTTAAAAATATATATTTAAATGTATATCTTAATCTTATGGGGAACTTCTATAGATTATCCTGAATAAAGCTTGGCTTTTGATACGATTTTTTTGTATAAATATTTCAAAATATATCTCAAATTTTAAATTATATTCTAGATTATAATTTTTTTGTAATAAATCTTGTTGCTGTATAAATATTTTAAGATATATTCTTGGATAAATGAATCCACGAATTATTAGCCATTATTATAAGTAAATATCATTGATTTTCATTAAGAATGCAGAACCATTCAGCAATATTTTCCATATACATTTCAGATTAATTTCTACCCCATTTTCAAAGCTATAGCCTTACTTTTCATGGTAATAAATAAAACCTTGTTGGTATTATTGATTGACAGATTGTATGCGACATTTAAAACTGCAATAAACTGAAATATAGGAAGAAATAAAGGCATACAATTTGCTCTTTAAAATTGTATTTACATTCCCCCCTGTGGATGGCTAGGCTGCAATTTAATTTTCACACAGTTCGGGCATTACTTCGATACATATGTGTATATAGAACTATATCGATTTTATTGCCTTTACATCAATGCATTTTTAATGCAGCGATTCAGTTTATTTTTCCACTCTAGCCAGTTTTTCAGATCGTTTTTCCCCCCCGACTCCCCGCTTTATTTATAAACATATAAAAAGAAAAGCATATTGCACGTTATTTGCCGATTTGTTTTAAACCACTTTCAATATTTATTAGCTCTCCGCTCCCGACTGCATTGTATTTGCATTCCAGCAGGGCCGAACACGTTCTACACTCATTGCCGCACGGGAATACGGCACGTTATGCCATTATTTGTTTTCGCTGATTGCATTTGATTTTTGGCAAACGCCAGACGACCAGTAAAGGCACATACTGTACATATATAGTGCCTACATATATATTAGATCGGGGTGGCGAAAAAGGAGTGAACCGACTTTGCCGGTCCCGGTTTGTTAGCTAAACAAATACCACACACAGCCACACACACACACTCTGTTCAAGTTTTGATTCCAGTTGAGTTATGCAATTTAAATGCCAACTGCTGCCAGCTGCTGAAACCCTAAACCCAAGAGTTTTGGCCAGTTGATAATGGGTTTATTAGGGCTAAGTGCGATCCGAACCCAAAAACACACCTTCACCTTCGACGAGGGCAAACACTTCTTGGTTACCTCGAAAACCAACTAATTAGGCGGAGCTCTCCGACTTGATTTCGGTTCGCACAAATGTTGACCCAAGTACCAGTGTGGCTGTGTGTGTGGCTGTGTGGCTCTGTGACTGTGTGGCCAAATGACCAAAAAGGTCAATAAGTTGCAGAGCAAACTTTTGCACGTGGACGTTGGCCGGTGGGACTTGACTTGGCCATAACCTCAGCTCACCTAATCCGCCTCCGCAAAATGCACGTAAATTAGCAATTATTTAGTGCGTCACAGTTCGGCGTGTGCGAGTTTGGAAGATGCCGTGAACTGGCCTTGGCTGGCTGGCTGACCTTTAATAATCTGGTTAATAAAGAAGCCCGCTACAGAGGGAGACATTGAAGTACAAACTTAAAGGTTTTCCCCTATATTTAGCTATTAGGATAAGTAATTTCTTTCTTACAAATTTATTATAAATAGAGAAACGAAAATAATAATTTAAGGGTGCTACAAAAATCACTAGGGCTTTAAAGGTGTAATCAATTATGCTACAACATTTTATTTGATACCTGGAAAATATCATTGCTTACTTTTATACACCTTTTTCTATGGCTTTCAGAGCCCTTGTTCTTATTCCAAATTTAAGTATTTATAGTGATTTCTAGAGTAGAAAATTAATATTTTATTATTAAATACCTATTAAATATTCTTAATATTTCATTTTCAAAACCAATTCAATATCTAAAACCACATTTCTCTCTCCTTTCAGGTAAGTTTCCAAAGACAACTACTGAGCATGTTTTTCCTGACCCCTTCGTAAGTGGTGAACAGATTTTTGCCCTTTTTTTTCCTCTCTCCTATTTTTAATATTGTCAAAAACTATTTAATGCATTTTTCTTGCAAAGTTTTTTTTCTGCTCGTACTAGGGGGTCCCCAAACATTTTTCATAGACGTCAAGTTTAAACGACTTCACGAAAATCGCTTAAAGCAGCAAAACGACAAGAATAATGATATTTGCCAGGAATTCGAGACCACAGAGCGAGGGTTAAGGCAAAAAATACAGCAAAAAAAAAACAGAAAGACGGGACCCCAGCCCGAGGGAAAACTTTGACTGCAGACCGAGGCGGGGACACACGCATATTGGTTTCGTTTATGTACTACTTGCAGCTAAAACTTTACTCAGATTTTTCGAGCAGTATAACTTATATAAGTATAAATTTCTGTGCTTCCAAAAGAGGCAGTAAAAAAATGAAGTAGAAAAATGGGGAAAACTTTAAACAGCGCCTCAAGACGATGACGATGATGATGATGATGATGTTGAGATGCTGATGAAGAAGGGGACCTCACACACACACACACCCTCAGATGCTGTTAAAAAGTTCATAAGCAAAAACTTCTGCTGCAGTTTTCCGAAAAAAATGACAGTTGAACTTTTCCCCGACTAACTGCACATTTAGCTGCGCGTTTTTTTCCCTCTCAGCCTTTTGCTCTTTCGGCCTTTTCTTTATACATTTCTTTTTTTGAAATGAAATCAAAGCCCGACCACATTTGTATAATGTCTTACAGCGCCCATATAACTCATCAATGGAGGGGAGGAAAACGTAGAGGGAACATTTTAATACATTAGGTAAACACAGCTCAATGCGAAAAGTTTGCAAATATTTTCTGCTTGATTTTGCCAGCTTCAATAATAATATTCCACAGTCACGAAACGTAGCGAAAGGAAGTTTCTGGCTCCCAAAAAAGTGGGCAAAAGTTTCTTCATTTTAAAAATGCACTTGTTGATTTATTGAAATTAATATTACCAGACTCTCGCTCGTGTCTGTGTCTGTGTCTGTGCAGGTGGGCAATGGAACTCCAACCGGAAACTAATCAAGTTAAGTGTTAGGGAGAGCCAACGATGTGGGCCTGAAAGTCGTATATCAAAGCCAAATGTAATTGGAAGTTAAAAGCTGCAAGGGTTACTCTCCAAAGTCGGCCACAAATCGAAGTTAATCCACTTAGGATCCACACACACAAATTGTAAACAATATATGGGAGAGACTAAGCTAATTCAGTTTTTGAGAAAAATTCCAACAGGCAAAAATCCATATTTTCCACAATGTCTTGTGTCACTTTGAAGACCAACTTGTAAGCCAATAAAGCTCTACAAGCTGGGGCTTCCTCTTCACCCGAAAGAATATAAAAATCTGAAATGCATGACAAACAAAAACTGCCAGACAACAGATTCATTCTTTTGAGTAGCGTAAAATATTATGGTAAATTTTTGATTAATTGCTCTGTCACACAGCCCTGTTCCAGTTGGAAGCCAAGTGAGTTGACATTTGAGGCAGCAACAGCAACAGCAACACCAGCAGCAGCAGCAGCAGCACGAAGACAACTATTTGAAAATATTAAAAAAGTTTTTACTTGACATGTTATTGACTTGTTAAAATGTTTGACTCGCTGTCTCTCCTTCTCTTTTGCCTTAATATCATTTCTATTTTTCCCCATCGACAGGGTAGTTTCTTTGGCAGTTTTCCCCGTACGTTTTCCTTGCTTTCTCTCCTCTTTTTCTGTCGTTCTTTTTTTTGTGTCGTCGTTTTGGGTGCTTGGGCTGCTTATTTATTTATAATGTGGGACTCACTTGGCTATTCAAGCCACGTTTTTGCCCCATGCACGAAAATTGCATTGGCCGGGCCAAAGGGCTCGCGTCCTTATCCCGGGATCCGGGGTTGTCGCTGTACCGAACGAATGGATCAAACTTGTGTATAATTCGCTGAGGGTTGAAAATAATGTCGACTAGACTTTTATTAGACACAGGCTCCGCGCTGCAGCATCTCTTGTTGATTCTTCTTTTTTTTCCTGTGTCTTTCCCAAAAATTGGCAAGAAAAGGCAAAGCGTTTGGGCGAAACTTTGTTCTTAGGAAGGGGAAAGCAGAACAAAAAAAAAAAAAAAAATTGAAAATGGTAACCCAGGCACGAATTTCCATCGTCTAGCCGTTGAAAAAATGTCTCCGGAGTGTGTGGGGCTGCCATGTGCTCTATATGTAGATGCTGTTTATTTGACAAAGCATGAAAAATGCATGTGGATTTTGTGATCAGCGGCTGAGGCTCAATAAGGGATGTGGCTTTTCCTGGGCTTTCCAGCTGGATAGCTTAAAACTCCTTTGTTTGCCAAAGGTAATTCATAATGCATATTTTTGGAGTGGGCACCAAGTATTTCTCTCCCCATTTGTTAAAAAAAAATATAAATGCAAATCAAATTTATTAAAAAAATGCTTTTGCTGAGACCATAGTTCCATATCCTTTGTATATCTCTGAGCTCGCTCTGCATATCTTTCGGCAAATTGTCAAATTTCTCTTAAATCCTTTCGTCTTTTGTTTCTCTAAACCCCAACCGAATCGCATAACTTGTCACATTCTGCACACTTTTCCCAAGGAAATCGGAAACTCCAGACCCTTGCAGCAGCAGCTTTATGCTTGTCAACATATTTTCTAAGCTGTGCCACCAAAATGGCGTCCGTGCTCGGAAAAGTAACAACAAAAGGACGATACCATAACTGTTATCTAAAGCTTTTTGCTTGCGGAAGACAACTGGGGACAGCAGCAGCACAAGGAGGAAAAAAGTAGAAAAAATGCGCAGAAAAGTAGTAAATTTTACGCGCATTATTTAAATTTACTTGCGTCTAATGTAAATTTACATTTTCTCTTTGCCCGGCAAAGGAAAATAAGGAAATCCCCCAGAGCTGCAAAGTAAGTAAGCTTCCATGTGTGTGCTGGTGGCGCATGGGGTTCAGTTCCAAAAGTGGGAGCCACAGGCGGGATTCGTGCATTGTTGCTGCCACTTTCCTCGCTTTTTTCGCTTCTTTTTTTTTCTATTCTATTCTCGCAGCAAAGACGCCGTAAACAAGTGCACGAAAACAAAACAAATCTCTTGAGAGCAGGGCAGGAGAAAACAAAAAATAACTAAAAAATAAAGGAAAAGAAACGGAATGGAAAGCTGAGAAAGGAATTTATGTGCGAGTGGATGGGATTTTCCACAGGAGCTGACTAAAAACTCTGTCAGAATTTGTGGTTCCTGCTGCTGCTTATCGGGAAAATATCGGAAGGCGAGAGCAGCCAAAATAGCAATTCAGGATTGGGTTTGTTTTTCCTGAACGTCTGACTGTCTGCTTGTCAGTTAGTCAGGCGTTTGCTGTCATTGTCTGGACTCCATGGATGTGGATGTGGATGTGGATGGGAACGTGGATGCGGATGCGGATGCGGATGTCCTCGAACCTTGGCTTGACTGATTTTTTCTACTCATTTGTCGTCTGTCAGTTTTTGGCGCGTTGATTTCGCGCTGTCATTGTTCGGCATGCCAGTGTTGCATACTTTATTTTTGTGAGCTATTTGTATACTCTACATTAGGGTATTTTGTGCATTTTTAGAGGATGTACATTATTTTTGAGGTTTTTTTATACCTCCTATTAAGTATTAATTTGATTAATTCTTAGAAACTTAGAAAGAACCTTATTTTGATCTAACTACAGATGACAAGGTAACACTGCACTTTTGACCTAACTACAACTAGCTTGGTCCCACTTTCGTGTTGTAAAAGGCTTAAATTGCTTTAGAAATCCCTACTTTAATTTCAGGAAATATTTAATCTAACAACTGAGTCGAGCATCTCTATTTGAGTAATTCTACATTTCATTTGTCTTGTTCGGCTTTCAATATTTGTAAAACGCTCGGAAGTTTCTATTTCCCCCCTACAAAATGGCTGAAAAAAAAAACCTGGCCAAGCCGAGTTGATTGCTTTTTCGTGTTTTTATTTGGCATATACAATATGGTACTGGCACAGAGCTATTCCAACCCGTGGAGTAGAGGTGGAAGGCGGGCTTAAAGCCGGCCATTCGTGGCTGGAAAATGTATATAAGAACGTAGTATATACGTATTTATTTCGACCATTAGCATTTCACGCGCCGTTTGCCGACAGTTTTTGCCAGCAGCTTGCCATAAATTCTAATAACTCAGAGTTTAACATAAATTACCAGAGCGCATAATTAAAATGGCCAAAAGTGGGAGCACTCTCTTGCCCTTCGGCTGGAGAGCAGTGCAAATAATTGAAATTAAATGACATAAACATAAACTTTAAACCGAGACGAGACGAGACGTGGCGAGAAGAAGCCGCAGAAACCAAACAGTTGGAATGCAATGCAATCCACACAGAGATCCACACACAAAAATAAAAGTAAATTAAACTGTCATATGTTCAGGAGCAGCAGACAGCAGGACGAGTGTCCCTTGTCCAGCGGCCACTGTCCTGTCTGCCTTCCACTGACTGTTGGCTCATCTGTCAGTGTGCGAAGATATGTTGAAATACGCCGCGTGTCATGATAAAGTATGTCGAGTGTGGAAGCGGAAGTAAGAGGAAGACTGCCGACGTGGGATGTGTGGAATGTGTGGCGTCGGTGGGTGTGTGTGTGGGAAGAGAGTGCAGATTGGAGTGTGGCAGTGGTAATGAAAGCTGCAACAGCTACAGTGTGGCCAACTAGATTTATAGAGGGGACGCAAGGACGGACAACGGACTGGAGCAAACAAAAAAAAAAAACAAAAATAACAAGCATAAAAAGCGCAGACAACTTTCTGTTGATAATTAAGAATAAATGCGAAAACGTTTCAAGCGCCACACACACAAAATAAATAACTGTGAGGGGGCGGCAGCCCATCCCATTCTTGTTTATAAATCGAGCATGCCAGCTTCATATATATATTGTTTATTAAACAAAAAGCGCTCTTAAAGAGATATTTTTGGACTTGCTGGACTTGTCGTCGCCGCAGCACTCAGAAAACAAAATTCTTTTCTGGCTGCCGGCCAAAAAACGAGACACAACAGCTGCAATAACAACAAATATAAAATACGAAAGAAGCAAAAATACGAGAAAAAAATCAATCTTTTGTGGCATTTGCCAGGAACTAGATTTCCCTCGACAACACAGAACAGGAAAAAAGAAGCATTTCATGCGGCAAGACGAACCAGAACCAAATTTTCGACTCGAACGTTGCAGGAACACACAAAAAATTAGAAAATAAAATGAGGCCTTAGCCAAATAAAACGGGGCATGTGAAGTATTGCGGCATGGGGAAAACTGAAGGGAAATAAACCGGAAAGGCGGTGAGAGGCAGCGGCAGCGGCAGCAGGGGGAGTCATGTAAATTGAGTGGGATGTATTTGCAGTTTAGTCAAGTTTATGCAAATCAGTATTGTTACTGTTAAAGTTGGGCCCTCTTGTCCGTAAACCGAAGAATTTATGGCGCCAGGATAAAGAACTTCCAGCCGAAAGACTGAGATATGATAGTAGACTGTGAGTTTAATGGCCTGCCTTTGGCAGACATACTTATTCCAGCTTAAATTTACTTAATTTTTGAAACTAGAATTTTTTGAGATCTTCTTTTAAGTTCAGCAAGTTAAATTTTCTCCCGTTCACTGATCACATTTCGAGTTTGTTTCAGTTGCTTCTCCTTTCCAAGACACTAGCTGGCTTGTTGCTTCACTTCCTTGCGCTGAAAAGCCTTTTAAATGTTAAGGACGACCCCCTTTTTTTTATTTTGTGGAAACCCCCCACCGACCCACTCCATTTATTGCATACTTCGTAAGCCAAAAAGTATACTTGACATTTTTTTATTCCAACTGCTGCTCAAAGCGAGAAAATATTTCAAATACGAAGCCTGACCGCAGAAAGTACTTGAGTGAACTTTTCAAGAACTTCTCGGTTCCCAGTTCTCGTTTCTCGGCGGCGTTCTCGTCCTGGTTCTGGTTCTCTAATAACAGGAATAGAGGAATACATAATAATAAAGAAAAGCGTTTGTGCAAATAAATATGCAGCACTTGAAATTACTTGCGATGAACTGACGATGACGATGACGATGGTGATGGTGATGGCGATGACTGTGGTAGTGGGAATCCTCAATCAGGACATCTAAATAACGGGGGATGCTGATGACCCAAACTCAATTTTCAGCAGCCCGCAACTCAATTGTCAATGAATAAATTTTTTCTTTGGCCAGGGAACGTTCTCATTCCTTTTCCCGCTTTCCCTTAGCTTAAATTGAGTTGAGTCGACGAGTCCTGGCTTCAGTT
>JAEIHY010014506.1:0-12369 GCA_018904565.1 Drosophila tsacasi | reverse complement strand
GTCGTCATCAAAAAGTTGATTTTAGTATAGTATCTGTATCTTTCCGGCCATTGTGCGCCGGCTCATAAATAAACACACAGAACGTTTCAGTTGGTAAAGTTTTCCATGCCGTGCACACACACTGCCGGAAAATACACACAAATACCTGGTAAATTTACCAATATGTATGATGGGGAAAAAGCATGGTTGGAAAAATATATTTGGTTAGGTAATAATAATAAGTTTAGTGCAGAAATCTTGTTGAAGAAGTCTCTGTTTACCGGGAAATCAAATCTAAAGCTTAGTTTTATTTAATTTAAAATATTTAGTATATTCGTTAACATAGTATACAATATATTTTGATTTATATAGAAGTAACAACCATTTTTCCAATAAAAACTAATTAGGGCAATTTAGATTTATTGAAAAATTAGGTGTTAAGGGTTCTTTGGATATTATTTATTTGAAAAAGATACTGAATATACCGAAACTTAGTTGAAATAATGGTTTTCTTCCGAAGAAATAATTCAAATACTCTGTATTTTTCGGTAAACTAACAGCTCTAAGATTTTCCATTTTTTCTAAAAAATTAAGCTAATGTGTCTTATAAAATGTATTTATAAGTTTCTTTCAAAGTAAAAACCTCTTTTGAAGCTCCCTCTTTTTGCCAAGTGCTCGGCTGCCACACATCAGCACGTGTTCATTTCCGGCTACAGCGTTTACCATGCATATCCTGCGCTGTATCCTTGGCCAGCCAGCGAGCACTCTCCTTCTGCTCCCGACTGGCGGTCTGGCCTGCTGTTTGGCATCCTATAAGCCTGTAGCTGTTCCAGTGGCGACGGCGTCTGCCTAAGCCGTGCTCCATCGTCGATACAGGGACCGGCTTTCAGATTTAATTTTAATTAGGTGCTATTGAATTTATAAATTTTTCAGCTGCTGTCGCCGGTCCTGCGTCCTCGGCTTGGCTGCTCCTCGCCGAACACGGAAAACTTTCGCAGCCGCAGCGCAGGACAAAAGTTTGTGCGAATCCCTTCCGAAAGCCTGCCTGTTGCCTGACACTAATAACAATAATCGCAAATTGTATTTTCATGAATTTTCAACTCGTAATTACTAATATTTCAATATACATACATATACACACACAAATACATAATCTATATACGTATATACACCAGGGCCCGCCCTCAATAGAAGCCAGAAACTGGGCGCATAATTAAAATTTGTTGTCCACGCGCGGTGGGGGCAGGAAAGGGATGGGTTTTTTGGGGATTTACCTTTTACAATGAATAACAATGAACAATGTACATTAATTTTCCGTATTAATTGTTTATTTGCGCAGGCTGCATATTAAAATGTCTGCTAATCAATATAAAACCCCATTCGAAAGAGATTATATTCCGTTGGCTTTTCGTTTCAATTGTGAAGCCTTTTGGGAATGGTTGGCTTAATTGAGTTTTAAATGCTCCTTAAAGTGGAAAATTTAAAGGAGGACTCACGGAGGATTTGATTGAATAATTAAATAATCAAATTTCATTACATTTTAGCTAAGTGATTTAGCTTAAATAATTAATTTAACAACTAACTGACGTTTAGTATTATTTAAAATAAATCAATCCCTTTGGCAGGGCAATATTTTCGAACAAACATCTGAAAATCTGGAAACCTTTCAAAAATTCAGTAAGTTCGTACGAAGATGTTTAGATTCCTGTGTCTTATGATTTTGATTATATTCCTGGCTCCCGTTGAGAGCTTCCAGGACCTCAAAAGGAATCTTCAAATACTTCAGAGGTTTATCAACTGTCAGGACAAGGTATACAGTTCAAGGTCGGGGATTATCCGCGACTACTGGGTACTGGAGAACTACTTCATGACCGATCATGGCCCGCTCTCATGCTACGGCAACGTCACCTACACCACACACGCCGACTATAGGTATCTGGACAATGTGGTGCCCCTGCTGGAGCGCTGGCGTTCCCCCCTCAGCCTGGCCATCTACGCACCCGGGGAGGATTTTGAGCCCAGCCTGAGGAGCATCCTCTACCTGCGGCAATGCCATCCCGGCAGGCACTTGGTCCGCGAGCTGACCAGCTTCCATTTGTACTTCGATGTCACGCTCATGCCCAAGGTTGTTCCCACTCCAAAGGTGGCTCTGTCCAGGCGAGTGAATTGCAGTGCTCCGGCTCCGTATGCGAATGTGAGGAAGGCGGACTTGTACAGGTCGCGGATGAAGCTTAATTATCCAGTGAACACGGGACGCAATATTGCACGCGACGCCTCGCTCACATACTTTGTCCTGGCCTCGGACATTGAGCTGTATCCCTCGCCCGGATTGGCGAAGGCCTATCTGCACTTCTACAGTCGCCTTCTGTTTCGAACTTGGAGTTCGGGTGAAACTTTTCATTTTCATTTTCATTTCATTGAACCAACTAATCATCCAATGATTTTAGAACCCGCTCTGTTGTACACGTCTCCAGTGGTCCATGTTTTGCGAATTTTTGAGATATTGCCCAATGTTTCGATACCGAACACCAAGGCGCAATTGCAGGAATTGATGTACAATAAAAAGGCTACGCCGTTTCACTTGAAAGTCTGCCCAGAATGTCACCTCGGACCAAATCTGGAGGACTGGATGCATCGAAAAGTCAAGGACACGCAGTTTCTATATGTGTTCACCGAGGCCAAGCGATTGTTTCCGTACGTCCTGTGGGAACCGGTCTTCATTGGCACTATCAGGGATCCGCCGTATGACGAGCGGCTAAGCTGGGAGGGGCAACGGGACAAGATGACGCAGGCATACGCCATGTGTGTCCTCAACTACTCATTCCATATCCTGGATAATGCCTTTCTGGTCCACAAGCCCGGTATTAAGCAGGTAAAAATTGACAAGCTGCATGATGCCCAGGTGAACAAGACAAAATACTTTATCCATAAGAAGATCAGCCCCGATCTGGATATACGGTACGGTACTCGAAAAGGATGTGTGCTTGTGTAGAGTTAAGAAACTATTTTCTAGACATTTTAAGTAGGCAAATAAAAGTCAATTTAGAAATAAATAACAAATCATATTAGATGTAATATATACGCTTTCCCACCCCTATATATAACTATAGATATTTCCTTCCCTCACAGAGCACTTCGAGTTTGTTAGACCCCGGGGCAAAAAGCATTTTCCGCTCCCATCAATGTTTGCTTAACTTTTTTCCCTGTTTCCCATTGCAGTTAACACACACACAGAAAGAAAGAAAACAACAATCCAGGCAACAGCGCATCAATAGTATAAAATATGAACTGCAAACCTAAATAAATATTTATTATTTGCTGCATTCTAGTGGTTGTGCGTTTGTTTTTGCATGTTGGGAAGAGAAATTTTAGCTTAATTGAATATCAATTCATTTTAAAATGCGCACAATAAAAGGGATGGAGTGCAAAAAAAAGAATTCGAATGGCAGATGGGGCCGGCCGCGCCTCGGTCTCTACGATTTGATCGCAAAAGGTTATGGAATATTTATAGCGCAAATTATTAGCATACAAAATGCAATTGATGCCCTCCAGTGATTAATTAAAATGTTTCCGAGCGCACATAAATTTGTATTGTTTATTGCGGTCCTGCACAGACACAATGCACTCGTGTGAGTTGGCACACGCAGCGAGGTCAAGCGCCATTTTTGTGGTTCACTGCACTCGCCGGATGACCCAAGTGGCCGTGTAGAATTTCCCATACCCTTGGTCAGGTCTGTAGTATTTTGACAAGTGTTTTTTTGGTTTAGTAATTTCGACTCCAAAGGTCATTGAGAAGCCATTGAAAAGGGCTTTTTGAATGGGCTCAATAAACAAAATTATTTGTTATTATTTTTCTTCTATGTGAGCAGTGATTTATTAGTGTTCAATGATCTATATTTGCGGTTAATTCTTGGCATTTAATTAGTAATTTTTAGCACTTGATGAAAATGTATTTAATTAAATGATTAAACAGCTTATAACCTTGGGTGTTGTATTTAATTTTGAAGTATTATTTAGAACTTGAAGCTTTGGAGGCTAAATCGAAGAGATTCTAAATAAAGAAACTCTAACAAATATTATAATTAACTTAATACTTTTAACAATGCTTACATTAAATAATTAATAACCTGTCAATATGGAACTATGGTTGTATCCAGGTCAGACCTCAGCCTAGTCCTTAACCCATAAAATACCAAACACCAACAGCAGCAAAAGAGGTTCCTCTGGCACAACATAAATATCCTGTGAGCATAAAAAACCGAGCCGAGCAAGATGGGTCTATATGTATATGTCCGCTCGCTTTCCGTCACAATGACATGGCAACTTGGCGAAACAAAGTGAGACGAAAAGTTTTCCCAAAAAAGACAAATGACCCTTTAAGTTGAAACTAACAGTGACTAAATGGAGACAAGAGCAAAAAATGGGTGTTTGTGTTTGTGTCCAGGGTGGTAAAAATTCAAAGGGAAAGGGATACGAACCAGGACTTGAATAGATGAAGGAGTGGTCGAAAACGAAAGCAGCTGAAGCAGCATGAAAATCTTTTAATTGCTGCCACCAGTAGCCAAGCAAGCGAAAGCCTTCCATTTGTCTTTTGGCCAACTGCTGACGTTGTTGGATCTCCGAGTACTCTTGCCAGCAGAAAGGGACACCGGCTCCGATTAGGTTCGACGGAGAAAACCAAAAAAAAAAAAAAGAACAGGGACTGAGGAAACAAAGCCTGGTCCGCGTGAAATTGCAAAACTGTTTCACCTGAATGCATGAGGCAATGTTACACAGCTGTCCTTTCCTCGAACACAACTGAGACGAGTCCTTGGGGCAATAAGACAGTGAAGGATGTACAGAGTCTTAACTGAATGATGCAGCTTTATCAAGGCACTAGATTTTCTGCAAATTTTGAGAATATATGAAATATATATAATTTTTCCGAGCTTTCATAAACTTATAAGAAATAAAGGTCTGTCAATATAGTATGTATTATTATTAATTTATTAAAAAAACATAAGCAGAAAGCCCACAATTTCATATAAAATTAATTTTGATAATTACACAAAATAATTAAGTCATTATTTTCAGTTAGATTAATTTTTATTATATTATAAAGCATATATTTCCACTTTAAGTACTTTTAATTATAATTAAAACATACATTTTTACTTTGTGCACATTTTTTAACATTAAACCAGATTTATTTTGACTTTCAAATTTATGTTGATAGTTTTTAACCTTTATTTTCACTTTGTCTAATTTTTATTATATTAAAAAAATTCCCGCAACGATCACAAAAATAAAAGTATAAGTTGACATAATATCTGCCTTTTGTTTAAATAAACCAGATTTTACTTTTTACTTTTCTCATTTTAAAATTGCATAGCACATAAATCCGTTGTATTGACATGGCTTGTTTTTATTAAGCTCACTATTAATATATGATTTTCTCTTATTTTATTAGTATATATTTCCCCTCTTTTTGTTTTTATTGAATTATTTAATTGAATCATCCGGAAACACTTACGCAACGTTTTTTGCTCTCAGCTTTGGCTCCGAAAACTCCGCTCCAATGATATGCAAACAAGATTAAACGTCCCAAATCACTTTATCGTTTTGGGTTGAAAACACTCCATAGTTCAAGGAACACAGAGCGAAAAGGCTACTCGACCCAAGATGCCCCATCGACAGCCTTTAGCATTGGCCACAATAGAGAGAGCGAGCTTCGAGTTCAATAAGTCCTTTGGCCTCTGGAACAGAAAGCCCCAATTTTCCAGCCACCTCCAACGCCATTGTGACGGAGTATGAAAAACTAGGAAAGCAATGACGACGACAACGGAGGGGGAAACAAACAAAACAGGGAAAAATACAAAAGTAGCAAGGGGAAAACTAAAAAAGCGAACAACGGCCGAGGAAAACTTCAAACAATAGGCAGCCGTCAAAGTGAGCGATTGTTCGGAACGTGTCGGGGCATCAATAGAAGGTCCAAGTGGACACAGGACCCGGGGGCTAATTCCCCAAATGCTTGACAACTGCAGTCACGACTGATCAGTGCTTAGAAAAGGATGCAAAATTAATATAAATAATCCAATTAAGCTTATTTACTATTGATACAAAATATATTTAATTTACTAAATATTTCCTAAGCTTTGAAGATATTTTAACTTAGTTTATAAACACTCCATCTTGGAGCAGAATTATTTCCTCTCGAAAAGAGTTAGCAGGAAGTCAGAGAACACTAAAACCACTCTGACTGTACCAACATTCGTTTTTTTCAATAGATTCTTTTATGCCTTGGAAATAATTATTGTTTGCGGATATGACCAGAAAGTTTCTTAAGATGTTGCTAGTTTTTTAACCCCATCAAAGGAAAGAAGCTTATGCAAACATTTTCCCCGGAATGAATGGCTATCTTTTCCATACAACAAGCTGCCAGCTGCCAGCTGCCGGCTGATGGATGGGGCTGAGGCTGAGGCTGAGGCTGAGCGTCTTAAGAAAATTGTAATTTTGATGTCAAACAGCGATTAAAAGCAACGAGATTACCTGATGCATATTGCATGAATGCATTTATTGTGTTTGCCCAGCGTCCCAACTCCTTCGTCCTGATTGTGTGTGTGTCCCTCGAGGTAAAAGAAGCAGATGCAGGTGCAGGAGGTGGAGTAACGAGGGGAGCAAATGCAGACATCGTTGAGCTCATTTGCACTTTGACGCGTCCTCAGCTCAGAATTCCATGACACGGCATCGTGTGGCAGGACGAAACTGCAGCGTCAGACTGGTGCAGGTCCTGGCACTGGTGCAGGTGCAGCTGACGGCAATGGCGATGTTAACGAGTCCACAAAACAGCACCAAAGAACATGGCATCCCCCTTTTGGAACCCCGAGCCCCGAACCCAATGAATCTAAGCCCCATCGTTTGGCCCCGCAAATCGATGCAAATAAGCAAAAGGCGGCGATATTGCCCAGTTTAGTCCTTAAGTCCTCAAAGGCCGATCACGCTTTCATGCTCTTTTTGGGGGTATGTTGGCTTTTAATTGGAGTATGCCTTTCGTGTGAGAAAGGTTAAACAAGGCATAAATCTGAGCTTTCCTAAATAATTCCAAATATTTAATAGGAAAGATAGGGAAGTTTGTATTTTTTATAAACCTTATATTACAAATGTAGAAAGAAGAACGTCTGTTAATTTTACTAAAAGGTTAGTAGCTGAAGAGTTAGTTTCCATAACAAATATTTTTTTAGAGCATTCGAAGCTCTTCAAATCAGGTTTTTTCTAGCCTTGCTTCTTCTTTTTTGTCGGTTTTTCTAGCTGCCGGTTGCTATTTCGATTTTTTTTCTCTCTCCTTATTTTGACTCGTGTTGTCGGTTAGTGAAAAGTTCAACCGCAATGTTCAAAATGGCAGCGTAACAGGAGGGGAAAATCTGTTAAAATTTCAGCAGTGAGAAAGCGTTGCCAACCGCGATGGCAATAGGCGCTTAAAAAAAGCTAATGGAACATATGGCTGCCAGGGCAGGGGCCAAGCGGATCTTAGCCCACTCAGACCTGGCCCAAGCCCCGGCACTCATCCCTACCGAATAACTGAAGGGGGTTTCATTTGCCCCAGACATTCCGACATGTGCCATGCACCAGGAGAAATTTCAAAGCCTTTGGTTATCTATATATATGTCTATATGCAGTTTAATTTTTTCACTATAATATTTATAAATTATAATGATACTTATTTTTAAATATTATTGAGTATATTTTATGAATAACTTAAAAAGGCACTTCTCATGCAGCTGAAATTATTATCCATTGCACTTTTATTTAAAATCTGTCAACACTACGTATGAGTGATATAACCTATTGAAAAATATCACTCATACGCAGTGTTGATTCGTTCGATTTTATATTCTTATTGATTAACTGAATAATTACTATATTTTTTAACAAAAAATATTTTTAAATTTGTTTTTCAATTTAAATGCAATATTTCCTAGCAGTGCCCCTCTTCACGTACAATTTCCGGCTGAACACATTTTGTGGTCGGGCGCAAATGCATTTATATTTGAGCAGCGGCAGCAGCAGCAACAGCAGCAACAACAACAGGACACAGTGAAAGGACGATGGGTAAGAGAAGGCTGGGATTTTAGTGGTGGGAGTAAGGGAATTGGAAGCCAGGGAGAAAGCATGAAGAAGGGAAAAAGGGCTAGGAAATGGGCGGAAAAAAGTGAAGTTACCATCGGCGACGCTTTGGAAAGCTTAAGCCATTTCATTTTTGGTTCGTTGGCGCTTGTAGCATTTACTATTTTGCACTATTTTTATGACTCACAGCGGGGGCAGCAAAATGGTTAAGGCGGTGAGGCTTCGGCAGCAGAGGAGGCTGAAGCAACTTGCAGCAGCCGCTCGACCAGCCACGGGGCACTCATATTTCTTGGAACTCATACAAAACACTCACAAAAACTAATAGAGAAGCCAGCCCGAGAGCCAAGCTAAATAAACATGGCCGAGCTGGAGAGCAAATACAAAAAGAAAACTCGATCAATATACGATGGTGGTGGTGGTGGTATTATATGAATGAATTTTTTGTTTGCTATCCAGGGATTGCTCTTTTGTAATTATTTCAGACGATGGTTATAGCTGCGGAACCACTAGCCTGGGATAATCTTTATTGCTTTGTCAACAAATGTGTTAGTAAATAAATGGAGTCCTCTTCGATATTTTCTGATATTCATTAATAAATAATAGATAACTTAATTACTTGTAGAATTTAATAAAAATAGTACCCATTCATAGATCCTTGAATTCCGTGAAAATTAACTGCCTTTGTACATTTTTTAATTAACATCACTAAATAGAAGTACAGAAATATTGAACTTCCCTTCAACTTTTCCTATTCTTCATTAATTTCTTCTTCAAGCAATTTCTATAGAAAAACGGATGTAGTTCCTCATCCAACCCCTCCCACCCTTTCATTATTCATCTGGAATTTTGCCATAATTCTCCATCCACCAGTTCCTCTTGATTGTTCAGAGACTCCTGGAATCCCCGTACATATCGAACATAAAACCCAGAAACAATGCAAATGCCTTTAGTTCGATTGGCTTATCATAGGAAAATCTACTGCCAAGGCTGGGGGACGGCTAGAGAAGCGGAGTTCCAAGTTCATTTGCAATTTATTAAACGCAGCTATAAACAAATCGAAAGCGAAATGCTCGCCATGGCCCCCCAATGACCGCATTTATGTCGATTTAAGCCATATCGCCTGGCTGGCTGGCTGGACCGAGCCCATAAATGAGGAACCAAGGAACGAGGGCAGAGGAGCGGGCAGCAGCAGGATATAGAGAGTCACTAAGTCAGTCGGCGCTGGGCTTATGTCTCTCCAACTCTCCGTCTCTCCGTCCGGCAATGGAATTGAGGCACGGCGTGTTTTGTGGACTGCAGACACGCACCAGCCTATGGCACATGCACGGGGGCCTGAATGGCAGGGGAACAGATTGCACATAAATAGCTGCCAGAAGTCAGCAAGAGTTACACTGAGGGGAGTTTTAGTTGTATTTTAGTGTTATTTATAGTAGGAAATTTAATGTAATTAAACTATTAAAAAATATAGTCAAATATAAAATAAAGTCTTAGATGTACATAACATTATAAAAATTTAGTTAACAAATAAATATAAAAGGTGAAATGGCTTTAAAAACATAACCCCGACCATAGAAAACCCGTTTCAAAAAGCATAGCTTCCTTTTCAATCCAGTTTAAATTGTAATATCTACCTAGTAATTATAAAGGACTCTACAAATACCAAAACGAATTCCCTTGCGCCACGATTTGCTTTTTAAACTGTGATTTTTTCCAGTGCTTCCACGGAAACTAAGCTAATTTACTTTCATATGAACCCAACCGGACCCACAGCTGAGGGGTCGCTTATTTAAGGGGGCGTGGCAGATGCGAATCGACCCAAAACCAAAACGAGGAGGGACGCAGCGAGGTGGGGCGAGGCGAACTGAATGCAATGAGCATCTACATAACGCCCAGGAGTGATTTTCTGTGTCATTTGGTTGTAATCGTGTCTGTTGTTTGTTACTTATTAGCATGTGAGTGTGTGTGCCGGTGCTTCAGTGTGCGTGAGTGTGTTTGTGGCATATTGCATGTTCTATGCCATATTGCGCCATTTGCATGGATGAGAGTGTCTCTATCGTACACAGAGAGAGAGAGAGAGTGTGTGTTTGTATGCCACTGCATGCATGTGCGTTTGCAGTTTGACTTGTCTTAATGGTCATGTTAAACAAATGTTTATCAGGCCATGCAGCTGCTGTGGTACCATCCTTTGTCCTGGTCTTAACCCACTAAAGTAGTAGTAAAGCCCACACCTTCCACCAGTCAAGGCCATTAGTCAAATCGTTGGTGGTTGTTGTTGTTGCTACTGCTGCTCCCTCCTGCAACACGAGCCGCAGCAGCAGCAGCAGGAACAAGCAACACATGAAATATGCATAAATGCACTAAGAAATATCTAAGGTTAAGGTTAAAGCTAAGTGTTTTGCCCAAAATGGCAAGCTGACAAATTTCGTATGCAAACATCCAATGGCCAGCAGCAGCAGCAGCAGTTCAAGTGCTTGTAGTTGGTCACAAGGAGGGGTTAACTTATGGCAGCGATCTCTCTCACCAAACAACTAACCGGATTTTGTTATTAAATTATTATGATTATACTTCCCCACATCTGGGACTAACTTCATCGCTTTAATTGGCCTTCCTACTACATATTATTAGGGTTTATGAAAATGCAGCTTCTGAAAGCTAATTGAAAATTATGAATTTCTGTTTTATTGTCCATAATTTGTTTAAAATTAAAATAGTTTCATAGTGTATATGATAATATATCATCAGCAGAAAGCCGCAATTGCTGCGAAATTGAGAAAGTTTAGTTGGAAGTTTTAATCATCCTTAATGAATCCCATGAAATTTTAAATTTAACCATCAAATTGGTTGCTGTTTCGGTGTTAAATACCGCAGTTTCTGTTTGAAATTCAGCATTTCGATTAAATCTTGTTCATTTAACTCCCGACTGGCCGTTCAAGTTATTCAAGAGCCGCAAGCACGCTCTGAATTAACATGCCCGTCTGTTGATTTTAATATAAACATTTATTAACGCACTTGCAGTTCGGAAGGCCGAAGGAAGAGCTCATATCATAACCATTGCCAGAGGCTTCTGTGCAACAGACAGCTGCTGCTGCTGGCCATTTCAAGTACTATTTGCACTAAAAACACCAATTTTTTTAAATCAATTTTCATGTTAAGCGAAAAACTGTAGTTTTTACATTAAAAGCAATTAAATTGAAAATCACCAGGGGCAAAACAAATAACACCTTTTATAATAGGTACTCGAAGAGAATACGGGTTTTTTTTTTTGCTGGGAACATGTATTCCGGGCTTAAAAACCTTTAAAATGTGTCTAAAAAATATGGAATATATATAAGAAAATAAATAAATAAATACAGTTAGCTGACATAAGTATTTTACAGAAATAGCTTTGAAATCAATTAAAAATGTGAGTTAAAATGTGTTCTACAAGAGGATATACCTTCAAATAACGAATTTATTGCATTCTTTTAAACAGATTTTTAATTGATTTCAAATCCTCAGCAATAACAGCTCGTACATAAGCGAAAAAACCAGCAAAGGCGGTAAATATTCAGGCGGTTTAAGCTGGCAGAAAGCAACTGGTGGCAAATGACTTTCTAGTTTTCCGTGCCATTTCCTCCTTTTCGCATACTTAAGAGCAAAAATCAAACTCAATGCGCTTGTCAAATAAATATTACACACGCTCACACACACGAACGACAACGTTCGCTTAGTCACACACACACACAAGCACTCGCTCTCACTCACACACTTACTCAAAAACGGAAGCTAAATGCTATAAAAGCGCACTCCCACTTCCGCTTCCTCCCGCCTCAAACCCCCTCTCCTTGCCACTGTTTGCGCTACGTTTTCAGTTGAAAGGCAAAATTAACAATATGCAAAATTCATGTTAAAATATCGGAAAAATATATATTTCTTTTCTGCGCGCAAGCAAGCAATCCCTTTTTCCTTTTCCCTTCCCCCACACCACTTTCCTCTCCTCCAGCGCTTTTTCCTACACCCTTTGCGCTCTTTTCGTTTGGGTTGGCAGCAGAAATAAAACAGCAAAAAAAAGAAAGGGGGGAAAATCGAAATAACCGGGAAACGGGAAGTATAGATAATGGCAGCGAGATCGAATGCTAAATATCCTCGAACGTCTCCATAGTTATTTCTGGAATTGAAAATCTAGTTCTTGGACTATTTTAATTTTATTTAGATTTAGAGTTGTTTATGTTCTTTACGACCTATTACTAGACCTCGGAATTTGCATATTTTTGTAAATTGTTTGAGGTGCTACCGGTCGTATTTGTG
>JAEIHY010014497.1:0-13911 GCA_018904565.1 Drosophila tsacasi | reverse complement strand
CCTTGGAGTCCACATGGAGGAGCCTGCATCGGGTAGGGATCACTTGATATATCCCCGACTAACTCTCTCAATGATTACTTACGGATTTGGGGCCTCGTCGGCGCTATCAATCGATCGCGTGCGTCCCTGGATATTCACCTGGATGTTACCGATCTGGCTGTTGGTTTCCTTGGCGTAGAGCTGTTCGGTCAGCTGGCGAATCTCATCGTCGGTGGCCACTGAGTTGCCCGACGACTGGAAGCCGGGCCGAACGGTGCTCGTGGTGCCGCTGCCAATGGATCCTCCGCCATGGGCGGGTGTGGGCGTGAACTTCGTGGGTACCGACGTAGGCGTCGGCGTGGCTGAGCTCTTGGTGGGCTGTGCCGGATGAACTGGATGCTGGGGCGTCGGCAGGGGGGAGTTCCAAGCGGATGGAGAACCGGGCGTGGGAGTGGGTGAGCCAGGCGGCGTCTTTACCGGCGGCAGGGCCGGGAAGTCCTCTTTCTGGGATGGCCTGCGAGGTCCTGGCAGCGACGGGAAATCCTCCTTCTGCTGCTGCGGCCTGGCCGTGGTGGTGCTGCTGGAGCTGGGGCCCGAGAAGCGCACATCGATGTTGGGCTGCACGCCCGGCGACTTAGGTCTCTGGGTGGTCGTCGTAGTCGTGGTAGTTGTGGTGCCAGCCAGTCCGAAACCAGGACGTCCCGTTCCCGCTCCTGGCCCTCCGCCGTAGCTCAGGTCGTAGCTATTCGGCTGCGGCTTCTGCGGACGATAGGGTGCAAAGCCCGGCGGCAGAATCGGAGCTCCAGCTGGTGGGGCTCCGTTGGCCTGCGGACGCCCTTGGGCGGGCACCTGCGGCTGCTGCGGGGGATGCTGCGGCTGCGGTGGCTTTGTGCTGGAGGCGGCATTGGGCCACTGGGGGCCACTGGCCGGAGGCGGCGAGGCGCCGAAGGGTGAGGATCCCGGCGTGTCTGGTCGCGGTCCCAGCGGCATCAGCGGCGCATGCGAGATGACCAGCGGCGGCGGTTTCTGCGGCGATGTGGGCGTCACCGCCAGCTTGGGATTGGGAGTCGGAGTGGTGGCCGTGCTGCGACCCCGCTCCGTGGTGGTCGTGGTGGTGGTGCCATCGCTGCCAAAGAACTTCTTGAAGCCGCCGAACCAACTCGACTTCTTGGTGGTCGTCTCCGTAAGCGAGTCCAGCGGATCCGGTGTGATCTCCACCTCGCTCTTGTAGGCGACTAAAGGGTTAGATGGATAAATGGATGCAGGGAGAGATTAAATAGAGGAGCGCTGGGCTTCCTTACCTGTCAGACCCAGGCACAGGCCCAGCAAGAGCCAGCTCAATGCCAGGCAGCGCATGTTGCTCGTTTTATTAGCACTTTGCCTTGGTTTATCGGTTTTTATTTATTTTTTCGGTTTCGGTTTCTATTTTTGTTGTGTCCCGGAGACAGCTCGACCGACCGATCGGAGATTCAGCTAGCGACTGGCGAGCGGCTCCGACTCGGCATCCGCCTGATCTTGGCAATCGGTGTTTGTTGCTGGTTTTATTAATGAGTTTACGTCGTCGTCGGCGTGGGTTTTGCCTCCGCTCAGGTGCGCTACAGCCCCTAGAGCAGGGCATTTCGGGTTGCAAAAAATATAGGTTGAAAATATGTTTATCCGCTTGAAGGAGGCAGGGAAATGTGATTAAAAATGGGTGGAAATATAGTTTGAAACTGTTATAGTATTGTTCATTTTAGTGAACACTTCACTCAGTTATTCATTTAGTAACTAAGATGTTCACTCAGTTGTTTAATAAACCCTTAGGTGTTCATTTGTCCAGTTGTTCACTCGATTACTCATTCATAATTCACTTGATCTGTTATTTATTTATTTAGTAAGTTGTTCTGTTCTTCACTTAGTTCTGTTCATTTTACTCAAATGAACAGCTTGTTTATGATCGATTGAGGGCACACGCTGCCCAAGAATGCACCATTTTAGTGAACATGTTCCTTAACACACTACATTTTGATTATATTTTCATGTTTTCAAATCGTTATAATAATAATTATTCCTTTTTTATTTTACAAATTATATATTCCATTCAATCAGGTTCATATTCAGCAAAATTACTCTACCCTATCAATTGCGCTTTACTTTTGAGAAATATTAGATCATAATGAATTGGGTCTGAGTCTGAGGCTTAGGGAAAATTTGTTTTATATTTTTAAAATATGTGCAATAAAGTGAGATTAAATATATATAGTTTGTATATTTATTTACCGATTTTATGTCTTGTTTACATTGATTTGATACATATACAAAAATAATAAATAACAAATATGACGCATTCAAAATAAACTGTCTAAGAAGAGAAATCGTTTAATAGTCATATCTCTATATCTATATTTCCATATATATTTCCAGGAACTCAAAGTAGAATTATGCAGAAATTCTGCTAAACTTGTCGTTGTGGCCGGGGACTACCTACAACTGCTTTGATCTGGGATTCTGGAGGGACCTGCTCTTCAAGGGTTGCTGGTCTCACAGGAGGGTCGAGTTGAGTTCCACAATTACCTGGACAGAGAGCACTAATTGCCGAACAAAAAATTACAAAAATAGCCACAAATCAGGGGTAGACCGAAATTCCATTTGCCTTGGGCTGCGACGGAGGTTCGGTTCACGTAAGCAAATTGTTGGGCTTACATAATGCCCTCGAACATTGTTCTGATTCCCAAGACGACCCCAATTCCGCTTTCCCTCGCCCCCGGCGGCACTAATTAATTGCACTCGCCAGAGTCGGGCCCAGTATCGGTCCGTCGAGCAATATATACAGATATACATATATATATATATTTGAAATTGAAAAGTCAGAGCTAAAATCGGAGGCTTATCAGCCTTTCGGGCGAAAAGGCCACTGGCAAAGGTTATGTTTTGTGTGTGCTCCGATTTCGAGTGGATCCACCAAAGCAATAGCTGTTTGTAGATTAGAGTAAGTGTTTTTTTTTTGAGACAATGATAGCTCGGGAAAAAGTTAGAAAACGTAATGAAAGATGGAAAGAAAGAACATACTTGCAAGTTAGAGATCGAGGAATATTCTATAACTTAATTTGAAAGTTCTAAAAATGGTTTTTAATTAATTAATTGTAAATATAAATGAGGTTAGAAATAGTAAATAAGTATCTATATTTTTAAAAACATATTAAATATATTATTTAAACATTATTTGTAAAGTCTCATATATAATTTATAAAATTTGTATACACAAGAAATTAATTAGCAAGTAATTCAGTTTTTTACGCCAGCAAAATAAATATGCTCCATGGTTCGCTATGCCTTTGTTTGTTTAGCTTTTGAAGGCGGCTCATAACTGCTCGGTCATCGCTTAATTAATTAATTTATAGCTATAAAGCAGACTTTCTAAGTAAAGCAATTAAGTAAACATAAAAGTAAACATTTATTTAGATGACCTCCAATTATAACAGCATTGTTTTCATGACAAAAATAACTAACAAATGATATATACTATGGGAACATGAATGTAAAACCATAAATACAGCCTAAAATGTTGAAGTTATCTTTTTATGTACATCAGCATTTTCTTAATTTACTTATTTTGTAATTTATTTATTATTTTTGATATTTATTTAAATTAAAATCATAACAAATGCCACTGAAAAAGAGGGAGAAAACTAGAGTGAAAGTGTAAGCTTGGACCCCAGGCCCAGAGCCGACTTTTAGGCTGAATAGAATGCGAATATAGTAATTCCATTTTAGATTTTTAAATAATTTAAATTTGATTAAGTAAACAATTTAATTTTATTGTCATTTAAAAAACAAAATTAACAAAAATGCCTACGCCTGCCTCACACGCTCTTATTGATGAGCTTCTTGCGAATGGTCTCGTCCAGCGGCGGAATGGCCTCGCGGGGAATCAGGAAGGTGGACAGGTTGAACAGATCCAGGAACACCTTGTACCGATCGCTAGAAAAATTGCAAAATTATAACCATAAAGATCTGTAAAACTCAAAGATCGAAGCTCGAAGATCGATGATCGATTCCCTGCTCACCTGAGAGTGGAGCGAAGATATTGATAGCCGGAGGAGCCGCCGGTGCCGAGCTGCTGGGATCCAATCATGCGTTGCACCATGATCACGTGATTGTCTATGAGGGAAAAGAGAAACCAAGATCAAGATATAATATAGAATGTGCCCCAGTGACTCCACTCACATCGCCACTTGGTGATCAGCGAATCAATGTCCATGAGCAGGGTGAGCAGCTGGTGGGGCTGACTGAAGCGCGGCTCGTCCCGGTAGAAGGTGATCATGATGGCGCCCTGGAGGGCCCGGTGACTGAACCGCCGGTCGCCGCGTCGCACCAGGGCATCGTGCACGGCCGGATCGAAGATGGAGCGATAGACCTCGCGCCGCTTCTCGATGTCCATCAGGCGATAGTTCTTGGCCAGCTCCACCGGCTCCCCCATGGCGCTCTGGACCTGGGCCTCCAGGAAACGATCGACACTGTGCTGGAACTTCTCCCAGAAATTAAAGCCACTCTCCTCCAGTCCCGGCGTCCGTTCCAGCCAGCGCTGCACCAGCTCCAGCAGGGAGGGGTCGTGCTCCGAGCTCCGGATGGCACTCCGGGCCTCCTCGTCGCTAAAGACATCGGAGTACTTCTGATTGTACCGCACCCGCTGGTCGGTGAGCACGCCCAGCTTGTTCTCGATCAGGCGGAACTGCAGCGACTGGAAGCCGGAGGCGGGGGCCAGGTACTTGCGGAAGTCCATGAAGTCCAGCGGCGTCATGGTCTCCAGAATGGGTACTTGGTCCACCAGAAGCTAGGGTTGTGAAGCGTTGAAAGCAGGAATGGGAAAATATATTCAGGGGGACGCACCTTCAGGATGAGCACCACTCGATTGAGTCGCTTGACAATCTCCAAAGTCTTGGTTTCGTCAATGACCTCGGCATCCAGCATGTCCCGTATGGAGTCGAATTCGAAGATGATCTGCTTGAACCACAGCTCGTAGGCTGGGGAATCAGATAAAGATAGAGATACAGATAGGGCTTACAGATACAGCTTACAGCTCACAGATACAGATACTCACCTTGATGAGTAATAATAAAGAGATGCTCATCGTGCACGGGTCGCTTGTCCTCTTGGGAGAGCATGCACTGGGCATCCAGCAGCTTGTCCAGCATCAGGTACTCCCCGTAGATCTTGCCCACCTCCGTGGTCAGTGGCACCGCGGAGTCGTCGTGCTCGTTGCTGCGAAAGGTTCCCCAATTGAGTTCGGATTTTGGGTACTAGCACGTGCCGCTGCTCACCCATTTCCAGCGTAGGGACAGCTCATCGTGGATGGATTTGGATCGACTTGGATCGGTTCGGAGGTTCGAGGTTCGAGGTTCGTCCAGCGACAGACGCTGACAGACTGAAGCGGACGCGGACTGAAGCCAGACCCCAGCGAAGCGATAACGCCGCCGGAGAGAGAGCTCCCAGTTCCGACTGATTGCACACACTCGACGATCCGCGAGATGTGAGATGCGAGATCCGAGATACGAGATGCGAGTTCCCAGATAGACTGGAAAACCAACCGGAGGGTATTATCAGGCGCTGGAGGTGAAAGTGCCACCTAAGAGTCTAGGCAAAAGGCGCAAATGGGGTTCGTTCTCAAGAAATTAATTACAAGGCAAAGCAGAAATTCAATCCCCTTTCTCAGAGACTGAGTCAAAGGGAAATGTGAAATATTAATATATAAATATTAATATATATATATTGTATATTATTGATATTATATTATATAGCCAGGACCTTGGGGACCTTGGCTAAATGTCTGAAAAACGTAAGATATATGGGAAATTATCTACTTGATAATTGAAAGCTGGAACATATATATTTAAAATCGACTTTTGCATATAAAACCTATTGAGCAAATCCGACTACTTCCTGGTTAAAAAATGTTATAAGATAATTTGTGGGAAAATTAAAGTTTAAAATTATAATAACTAAGCTAAAAATACATTAATTTAAATTTGGAAAACTGTTCTGAGTTAGTTTTTACGCTGCTAATAATCAATTAATATTGAAATTATTTTTTTTTAAATTTTTTGTTTTTTTTTTTAACAATTAAACCCCTTAAAAATTTTGATACAAATAAAAAATTGTATTCTACCAGACATGGCTAGATCGACTCGGCTGTAAATGCTGATCAAGAATATATATACTTTATGGGGTTGGAAATGTCTCCTTCACTGCTTTGCAAACTTCAGACTAAAAGTATAATACGCTTCAAGAGTACAACAAGAGGTAGATCCTTTGCCAAATTGAATATATATATTTAACTTGAAATTGGTATCTTTCAAAATATGGAACACATCTTAAATCTTATATGTGTGTTATGATTTAAAATGGTTTTCCAAGGGAATATTCCCCTTTTCTATCCCTCCGACCCTCCCAAAGTAGCTAGAAATAAGAATTAAGGCTCGTTTGCTTATAATTTTTTTGTATTTCTCATATATTTCTGGCTTTCATTTTTGTTAAAATGTATTTTTGAGTCATTGGCTCAGTCATATATTTGTTGAAATTTGTTATATATATATTTGTATATATATATATATATACTCGTGTGCCGATCTCATCAATTCTTCTTGTTGTCGTCGTGCCCCACATACATACATAACATATAGCGTAATGCGGGGGCGTGAATATCCGGCCTTAATATTTATATATACTATTACATACACTTTTCTGTTGTTGTTGTTGTTGTTCTGCATGCCCGAAAAACTTAACTCAGGATCTGAACCAAGTCAATCGAATATAGGATATACCATCGTCTAAATGTGTGTCTAATTATATATATTTATATATATATGTATTTTTCGTTTATATAATTTCCTTTTGTATTTTTTGTTTCAACTACATTTGCATAGAAAAAATTGAGTTACTCGTATTTCCGTCGATATCCATGCACTGAACAAAGAGAACTGGGTATTTCATGCGATTTCTTGGGGGCAGGGGGGTTACTTTTGCAATGTGCTCGGAATTCGTTCAATGCCATTTATGTATTACATAAACATCTAGTATATATCCATGTATATATGCATATGGCATGCCCGTGTATGGTATATACATATATTATATATTCGTATTTATCATTTATCGCTTTTATCGTCTGTTATCGCTTTACTCTCGCTCTCTATCTGGCTCTAAATGTATTTATGTATATAATATGCAAATCGCGCTGCGTTTTCTAGTCAATTCTAGTAATTCTCTCAGTGTAAATTCGCGACACACATACACTCAAATAAAGAGGAGAAATAAAGGAGAATCAAAATGAGAGCGAACAAAAAAAATTGCATATCGAACGCCTAAGATTGCGCTGCTGTTATCGTTAATCGTTTATAGTTAATCGTTTATAGTAAATCGTTAATCGCTCTGTATATGTGTGAGTTGTTAATTCTATGACTAAGTTTCGTTATGCGCTTTCTCTCTCTCTCTCTCTCTTACTTTCTCTCTATCCCTTTCTTTGTGGCTAACAATCTAACTATCTCTCCCGCGCGCTGTCACCTTGCACTGCGTTGTCTTTGTCTCGCTTCCGTTTCCGGTTAGCTATCTCTTAACCCTATTGCACTGTTAATTCGTGTTCGCTCTTGAAGTATTTGTTCGTTTTAGACATTAACACAATATCCGATCCGAGTCGAAATACAATATCTATATTTGTTGCATATGTAATGTGTGTGTGTGTGTGTTATGCATGTTCGATTGTGTGTTTGTCTATATTCCTATGGAAAATATCAGATTTGATTGCGTTTTATCTCCTCTAACACTTTGCCCACGACTGTACTCGATTAAGTGACTATACTTATGTAGGGTTCCTTAACGACTAAATGGAATGAGAAGAGGAGGTGGTGGTGGTGGTGGTGTTGGGATGCGATGCAATGCAAGCTTTGTGTGTTGTTTTTTTGGCACTGATGCTGAGAGAGGCGGCGATTGCCCAGAGGAGACTTCTCGGCCCACACTCAGGCCTGGAAATCTCCTCCAAACTCCAGGGAAGATGTGGTATGCGATGCAGGACGATGAGTTCGATCATCTACAAATGAAACCCAAACAAACTGTAGCATACAAAATATACATATTATATGTACGTGTACACATAGATCGTATGTTTCGTATAAACATTAAGCTTAGCGTAGAAAACCAAAGGCTGTTGAAAATCTCAAATTTATTGTACAAAATAAGAGAGAAAAAAAAAATATATTAAAAATGATATATCTCTACAATACAGATAAATAAAGCCTAGGCCTATACATATACATATATAAGTTTAAATATACATTACTATATATGCTCTTTGATAAGAGAGTGTTTTTGGAGTTAGCAACAAATTGCACTACATTGAAATATATATATACTTGGTAATATCAATTCAATTCAATAAAATTCAATTATGTTTAGCATACAATAATTTATAATGCACAATGCATAATCCATAATCATAATAATTATGCTCCCCTGTGCTTAGTCATAGAGATACACTTAAAATCAAATGCACTTTCCCTTGAGCAAAACTCGGTCTTCTTGGCTAACAGCGGTAATAAATATAAATTAAGATGGGCTTAAAAAAAAATAGTTTTACCTTTTCTGTTCAAGGCTTAACATTGCTAAATTTCATTTGCATAACTTAATTAACCTCTAAGTCCATCCTCCTATCTCTGGCTTCTTCTGTTCTCTGTGTCTTTTGTGGTACTAGCACCCAGCATGTAAGTAAATTCATGTGATTTGGTTGTGTTTTGGTTTGGATTCAACATCCCTTTCTCTCTCTCTCGTCAATTCATTCAATTAATTAATATATATTAAATAAAATCCTCGACGGCAAGGCTCAACTTAAGCTGTACTTAATGGGATCTCTCGCAAGCGAGCCCCCTTTTCGTGGGCTGGTTTTTATGATAACACTACGGACAAAGATACGGATAACACGGATACTATTAAGGATAAGGTTAGAGATACGCATATGCATACCCATACAGATACAGATACAGTTACAGATACAGATACTCGTGCTTAACGGAAGATCTTACAGAACCTATTCGAAAACGCTCGCTAGGGCCAACTGAGGGGCAACTCAACATATCAGCGGATGGGATGGGATCTCGAGGACACTCTCTGTTTCTCTCTCTCTCTCTCTCTGTATATCTCTCTCTCTCCCGGTCTAAGGCAAGGACATGGACATGGACGTGGCTGGGGCTGGGGATGAGCCTGCGCCTGCGGGCGCTCATCTGCCCAAGCCCCCCAGTCCGCCGCCCATGCCGCCTCCCCCCAAATGCACTGAAGTCGCTGACAACTCGACGCGTTGACACTGGCGGCGCTCGACGATGACCGCCGCTGGCAGCGACTATTCAAGCGCGGGTCATACGTTCATCGCATAGTACACGGATCCCTGGGCCTGGGCAGAGCCCACTCCTGCCGCCTGCTGCTGCTGCTGCATCTGCTGTTGCTGCTGCTGTTGTTGGATTTGTTGCTGCTGCTGCTGCTGCACCTGTTGCTGCTGTTGCTGCTGCTGTGCCGCTGATGTGGGCGATACCATGGCATTGCAATCGCTGTGCGACACCGCCGCCGCTCCCTCCGGCACTCCACGCTCACTGAACCCGGGCATTCCGCCCTCCGGTCCGAACTGGTAGTGTCCCTGCATCAGGCGCTGCTGCTGCTGGTGTTGCTGCTGCTGCTGTTGCTGGTGCTGGGCGTAGTGGGCGGCATGGCCACGCCCACTGACCACATGCAACTGCATGCCGGGCAAGGCGTAGCCAATGGGCACGCGGATCGTCTGCTGGGTGACCTGGGCGGAAGGGGATAGGAAGTCCAATTAGTTAATATATTAAATAAACTAAATATTAAATAAAAACACTAATTAAATTAGAAAAAATGATTTAACCTGGTTAAAAATTAGTTTGTTCTATGTACACATTTATAATCTAATTTTATCATGCTTTGTTTTAGTTAGTAAGTATATTTTTAGGTTTCAACATCTCTGCAATTCCTTTGAGTTTCCCTTAGCTAAATTTATTTAGATGCGATAACCGTAACCGGAGGTTAGATATCAGAAAGCAGAATCAAAATACTTTTAACCGGAGTTTAAAAATATATGCAACACATACTATATTCACTTCTGTCTAATTAGATTCTGGAGCCACAGTTTGTTTGCCTTACAGAGTTCATATTCAAGACTAGTCGTTAATATTTTTAAGAATGTAGCTATTTCGATTAGTTTGCCTTAACCAGCGGTGTTTCTAAGACTTCAAGTATATTAAAATATTTGGTTTTAGTAACTTGAATACCTACATTACTCACTCTATAGGTTTTCTAATGTTATTATATATATATTTTTGTTTGTTTTGCTTAGCTACAGTTAACCGGTGGTTAAATATGGTTTTAAACTACCTACAATTTAATCGATGTCTTCTTTTTTAAAGCTTTTGTTAGTCCTGCCATAGTTATTATTCAAATAGTTTATTTTACAGTACCCTCCACATGCAATCACTTCGATTAACCTTAACCGCAGGTTAGAGCGAGGCTTAAAAAGATTTAGCATAGGGTTAGTTGTTCCGGCTCCACAATATCTATAGTCCGACACCCACATTTGGATTCTCACCTCGTCCACCGACTGATCCCCTGGAACTCTCACCTGCTGGTACTCGAGAATGTTCTGGCGCTGGATGTGCGCCAGCTTGGGATCGACGCTGCTGCTGGTGGCAAACTGGGAGTAGGTCTCCGCGTTGTACGGTATGAGCACCATGGTCTGGTGGTAGTTCCGCAGCGGCGGCGGCGACTCCGGCCGCCGGGTAGGGCTGCGGGCGAAGTGGCTGCTGTAGCTGCTGTGCTTGCTCTGCTCGATGGAGGTGGCCACATTGGTGGCCGTCACGCTCTGACAGTTCTGGGCGGCCGCGGCGGCGGCGTACAGCAGCGAGGCATCGTCCGCACCGCCGGCCGCCGTGGCTCCCTGCTGGATCATCGTCTGGCGGAACATGGTGCCGGCGGGCAGGGTCTGGTAGTAGGTCTGCTGGATGGCAGCCGCGTCCATGGGGAAGCGCTGCTGCTCCCCGGTCTCGCTGTAGAAGCTCCACGTTCGCTGCTCCGTCTTCTGCATGGCCGCCGCCATCTGTTGCTGCAACTGTTGCTGCTGTTGCTGATGCTGCTGCTGGTGCGCCTGCTGCTGCGCCTGCTGTTGCGCCTGCTGCTGCTGCTGCTGCTGGACAGTCTGCGGCACATTCTGGGGCGAGGGATTCTGCTTGAGCGTGTTCGGCATGGCGTAGCTCTTGACGGCCTGCGGCACCGGCTGGCTGTTCACCACGGTGGGTATCGCCGCACTGAGCTGCTCCTGCATCTGGGCCAGGATCTCGTTGGTGGAGCTGAACTTGGGCTTGATGCCGCGCACCGATGGCCGCTTGTTGAACCCATAGTCGTTCTGCTCGTCGTCGTCGCTGCTGGCCTGCGACTGAGAGGGATCCGCGCCCGTGTACCTCTTCTTCAGCTGCTCGGTCCGCTTGGCCTCCGCCTGGGCGAAGGCGGCCAGCTCGTCCTGCTCCTGCCGTCCGGCTGCCTCCTGTCCCGGCGTGCCGGCAATCACATCGGGCGCCACTTTCCTTGCATCATCGGCTCCTCCCACTCCTCCTCCTCCTCCTCCGCCGCCGGCTACAGCCATTCCCTGGGCCAGGCCCTGGGCAGCCATGGCAGCGGCATGCTGGGCCGCTGCATCCCCAGAAGCTGCCGCTGCTGCAGCCGCTCCCAGGAGGTGGCCCATGTTGAAGTCGGCGGCCGCAGCGGCGGCGGCATAGTGGGCGGCATGCGCATGGGCATGGGCGTGGCCATGGGCGTGCGGATGGGCAGCGGCAGCGGCGGCCAGGGTGTAGTAGGAGGAGAGGTCATCCTTGTTTCCGGCCACACAGGCGGTGAGCGGGGCCAGGGTGGAGGACAGGAACTGGCGCTTCGGCTCCGTCTGGCGGGGCGGGGTGCGGTGTATCTGGGTGTGCACCACCGGCACCTGGATGCCCATGCCCAGGTCGGGGGCCGCCGGGCAGCGGCACTCCTGCGGTATGATGACTATGGGATTCTCCTCCATCTCCATGATCTTCTCCTGCTTCTTGTCGCGGTTGAAGATGTCGGCGATCTTCTTGTAGGCCGACGAGCCGCTCGAGGAGCTGGACACAGAGCTGCTAGGCGAGAAGCTCTTCTCGCCGTTCACAAACTTCTGGCCGGGGCCGGAGCCGGGCACGGGATTGGGGTTCTCCTCACCGGCGGGACTGTCGCGCTGGGCCAGCTCATCGGCGGCAGCCTCGGCGTCCTCGTCCACCGCCCGCTGCAGCTCCTCGGCCAGGTCCTCGTCGATGTCGCAGGTCAGCTGCTTGATGCGCTCCTCCAGCGAAATGTCCGACTTGACTGCCTTTTTCCTAGAGGAGAGAAACATTGTTAATTAGGGATGAGGATGAGGTTTCCAGGAGACCAAGGACCAAGGACACTCACTTGATCAGCGAACGACGCAGTATGTTGCGTTCCATGCTGCGACGCAGGGTATCGGAGTCGCCACAGCTGCCCGGCAGATGGGTGACCAGGCAGCCGGCCCGCTTCGACTCGTCGAAGGCCCGCAGGGCCTCCGAGGTGAGCACCGGTGCCTGGTGGGCCGAGACGCTCGGGAAGAGCTGGCGCACCGCCGAATTAGGACGCAGGGCGTTGTTGAACAGCGTCGAGTGCTTCTTGATCGGGATCAACTCGTTGATTTGGTTCTCGCTGTCGTCCAGCTCCCCGGCCAGCGACTGGGCATCGCTGTCTGTGCCGGCATTGGCCTGATCCTCGGTCACAAATCTCACCGATCGCTTCGTGGTGCCGCTCTCGTCCTCCGAGGTGGTGTTGTTCTGGTCATCCGATTGCTGGAAGAAGGTCTAGCCAGTTAGAGGGGTTCCGGATGATCCCTAAAGAGATCTTAAGCTCACCTGGGAGATGGAGTCTTGCTTCCACAGTTTGCCGCCCTTGAGTATGCCGCTGATCTGCGTCGGCGATGTCTCCTTGGGCGGAATGGGTGGCGGCTTCTGGGCGTCGAACTGTTGTTGCTGCTGCTGCTGCTGCACTGGCTCCGAGGCGTTGGCCACTGTGGCTGCGGCGGCAGCGGCGGCTGCGGTGGCACTCGCCTTGGCGGGCAGGGCTGGTGGCAGCATCTCCGTTCCGCTGGAGGGAACCGGTGGAGGTGGAGCACCTGCTGGCGCGGCCGCCACATCCTCGTGCGCCTCCCGGATGATCCGACGCTCGGTCACTGTGGTCATAGTGGTAATGGTTTCAACAACAAATCGTTTATTCTTGGAGGAGCTACTGATGGCTGGGACCGCAACCGGAACTGGAACTTGAACCGCAACCGGAAGCGGAAGTGGCCCCGTAACCGGCACCGGAGCTAGGCCTAACCCATAGCCAGTGTTGGAGTTGGAGGCTGTTATGGCTGAGCTGGAGCCAGAGCCAGAGCCAGAGCCTGAGCCTGAGCCGGAGCCGGAGGCTGATCCGGAGGAAATGGCCCTGCTACTACTGCCGGACTCCCTTCTAGACTTCACCACTAGGCACGGACAAAAAAGAGCATTTATTGGGCATTCAGGGAGATCGGTTCGAAGAGATGTCGATATGGAGACGAGATCGAATGCTGGCGGATGCTGGATTATATATTATATATGTTCACATGCGGATGCACACGAGATCCAATTGAGTGGCTTTAAAATGAACTTTTATCTCGAAGAGCGAAAGCGTTTTACAGAGTGAATATTAATTTAGATTTGTTGATTTACATCTTTAATTTAATTGTTGTACAGCTCTCTTGTTATATTTGATTCTCTCAACCGCAGATATTGTATTGGTTTAAAGTAACCAGTGATCAGTTGAGAGTTATTCAAAACAGCACTGAGCTAGTACAGTCCCGATCTGGTCCCTCTA
>JAEIHY010014495.1:0-14972 GCA_018904565.1 Drosophila tsacasi | reverse complement strand
ATTTCATTCTCTAATGGTTTAGGGACATTACTGCATAACTGAATTAGCTATAGGTACCATGCTTGATTTTTAAATAATTCTTTTGTGGTTGCACTCAGAATCGATTCAATTCTAAGCGAGTATAGTATGTATTGATGTTTTGGATGTTTTTATGTTTTTTGTCAAAAATATTGATGTTTCAACCATTTTTAAAATTTGTATTCACTAGTCCTCATAAAATTAACTTAGAAAACTTATAACTGAGATCCATTCTTTTAAGTCTTTAACAATATTCAATAATTGGATTGGTAAACATTAGTTTATCAACTATGTCTGGGGATTAAGGCGCGTCCTGTGGTCAGATATAATTTTGCCCACCTTTGCTGAAGGCTCTTTCGGACTCACAAGAATTGGCAGGTATACACAGAAATTTCTGAGCGACTTCTGTTCTGTTTAAAAAGACTCCTGAGAGTATAATTAATTGATTAAAAAGAATGCTTCTAAAAATATGTACGAATGAAGTATTTGTCCTTCTAAACGAAGTCGAATGTAAAATAATAATAATAAATCACAAAATAAAAATGTATGCACTTTTACGTAGCTTTCCTTTGCTATATCTTTTGATAGTGACGGCACGAAACATCGATGGTAGAAAAAAACATCGATGATTTAGAAAATGGGAAAAACATCGAATCGATGTCATCGATGTTCTTGCACCTCTAATGACAAGGCATGTGTTGTAAAAGGTTCGAACGTAAATAATAACAAGAACCATAGCCCATTTAATTTAATAAAGAAATTTAAGAAATTAAACCTTTTAACTAGTCTTTCGTAGATACCGAAATGCCATGTCAAGTTAGTGTTCAGTAGCCATCATAATGCACCAGGGGGGATATACAATAACTTTTTTTTTAGCTCTCAACGAGACTGAGGAGATTCAGCCCCACATCCATGTGGAGGACGGACTTTCGTCGAATTGTGGAACAACCCAACCGCTCCTTTTATACTGTGAGAGCTGCGGCAAGATCTACGAGAACAATGAGGCTTATGTCCAGGACCACAGTCACCAGTCCGGCTGCTGCGTTGGTGGGGTCAAGGAGCAGTTCCATGTTGTAGAGGAGATAATTTCGGAGGAGCAAATTGAGATTGCACCAAGTTTGGCCGAGGAGGACAATGAAGAGGAGATCCTCGAGGCTGACGTGCCGTTTTGGGAGGTAGTAGATGACACGTCCTCCACCATTAAGGTAACACAAAACGAAACTGAAGCCACCCATTCAGATCGTTACTTTTGCTATGACTGCCACAGCATTTTCGAGAACAGAAGCAGCGCGGAGGATCATGTTTGTCCGCAGGCAGAGTCCGGCGGTGGCTCTATCCAGCATGCAGTCGATACTGCTGCCGATTTAAGTAAACCACCGCCTACACGCCGTAAGTTGCCCGGCGTGGCAGCAAGGACAGATTCAAAGGATGGTCCACAACCATCTGTCATTAGCTGTGAAATATGTAATACCGTTTTTAGCTCTGCCAAGTTCCTGAAGTTCCATATGCGCATTCACGAGAAGGTTGCCCCCAAGAGCATTCAAGACGCCCTTCCCGTGGGCGCCCACCAGCAGTACAGTAAATTGGATCAGTTTTACTGTGAGATCTGCAACAAGAGGTATTCAGAATGCTTACAATCCTGAAATGCCTACTTAACTCAGCTCGCTTTGTTTATTTGTACTCCCTCAGCTTCGACGAAAACCTCCTGACGGTGCACAAACAAATGCACCAGGAGACCGCCAAAGAGTTCATGTGCAGCGTTTGTAACCGGCAATTCTACAACTCAATAGACTACCACATGCACCTCAAGATTCACCAGAAGCCTCGCGACTCGGATGCCGCCAAAATACCCGAGCAACGCAGCAACAAGGAGAAGCCTGGCTTCCCCTGCCAGTACTGCGATCGCGTTTTCTCTCGCCCCTATGAGAAGGTCAAGCACGAACGGGTGCACACTGGTGAGAAGCCCTACTCCTGCGAGGTGTGTGGCAAGACCTTTCGCGTCTCGTACTCGCTAACTCTCCACTTACGCACGCATACGAACATTCGGCCATATGTGTGCACCATATGCAACAAGCGGTGGGTTTCAGCATCAAATAGGCCAAATCCAGCAACTTTAATTGTTACATTTCTTTACAGCTTCAAATCACACCAGGTGTACTCTCACCACCTGCGCATCCACAGCACCGAGCGGCAGTTTGCCTGCGACATATGCTCAAAGTCCTTCCGCACCTCCGTTCAGCTATACGCCCACAAGAACACCCACACCAAACCGTACCAGTGTGTCGTATGCAACCGCCCCTTTTCGTCGATGTACGCCGTGAGGATTCACATGCAAACCCATGAGGAAGAGAAGAGCAAAACAAGTGGAAAAGCCGTACAAGCTGCCACCAAGAACCAAACTTCAGCTGGAAAATTCTGTTGCAGTTCCTGTGGAGCAGAGTATGCACGTATATATGCCCTGCGGTTGCATATGAAGACAGCGCACGGCCTGACGGAGGAAGTCATACAGCAGGAGGAGCATCCATCGTCAGCCCTAGAGGATGTCCTCGCCACCGATGTCGACTCTGAGACTGCGGTGCTAATAGCAGCCGCCGAAGCTGACGCTGCGTATATTAATGCTGTGGTAAACGCTGTTGACGTCGTGGGATCCGTGCCCACATACGAAGAGGTGGCCGTAGAAGTGAGCATCCTAGGTTCTTTTTGGTCCCAATTTTAATTTCTTTTGTGTCTGCATTTCAGTTCGATGTGGACAACTTTCACAACGAGGAGATTATCACCGACTGGCTTAAATAGCAGCTAGCAAGCATCTCTTCTAGTAGCCAATAAACAATTACAAAAAAGGTTAGCTTTAGCTTACTGAATCAACTTTATTGGGAACATAACATAGCTCGCGTTTGGTAACAAGTAAATATATTGCTGGAGTTCGATGAGACCAGTCCGTTTTAGTGTTAGCTGGGATAAATTAAGAGCGGGAAAAATATTTAACTAAGACTAATTGTAAAATCTTAAGCTAACAAAACGTATGCAGCGCGGTGTCGCTACGCCTACTCCTGGTCTCCTGCAGCCTCCTCGTTTTCTTCCTCCTCACTGTTTTCCTCGTCGCAGATTTCCTTGAGAACCTCCACTAGATTCTTGGCCTCGTCCAGTTCCTGGCGCATTGTGTCCATCTCCTCCTCCAGTCCCTCGATGCGTTCGTGCAGATGTCTGTTCTCGGTCAGAGAGTCCTCCAATGCCAGTCGCCGCTGCTCCGCTAACAGCTTGTAATAGTTTTCGCCGGGCTCGCTCTCGCTGGTCAGATCCTCTGCTGTGATGGGCTTATCGGCATCTCGACGCGTCGTGGTCTCTGGCTCCGTTTGTGTGTCTGCGTCCTTTGTCGTCGATGGCGATGGGGCCGATTCTACGCACTTGCGTTTCCCATACTTTGGCGTGACTTGAACGCCGGCCTTAAGACGGCTCAGCTGATCCACGATGGAGGCTCGGTTCTCCTTGTCGTTAACGTTGCCCTGCAGAGGCTTCAAAGTCTTGCGTTGTTGCTTTAGGTGCTCCTGCTGCTCGGCCTCGCTCTCGACTTGGATGTAGACTCTGGCAGCGCTCGCGGACATCTTCAGTGCTGTTCCTTGTGCTCTTTATAGGTGTTTAAGCGACAGCGCGTGTATTATTTGTCGTTCTTCGTTTGTTTACGCATTAATTTGTGCCCTCAACTCTACCGCCGTTTTCTCTCGTTGTAATGGCCGCCAAAAAATGCGAAGCCGCGTGCAGCTGTCCAACACTGTTCGCCGCAAGGGGTGGCTCTTTCTAGTTTACACGAGTAGAGTTGCCACTTGTAAATCCAGTGGAGCCCTTCCGTACTGCTCAATATTACTGAACTAGACTATTATGATATTATTCCTTTTATTAATGCAAAATATTTAATGTTCAGTTAAATCGGCTTTGTAAAGAAGTTGTCTTTTCTTTTTTTCTTGAAAAGATTGATAAACAACTCTGCCACTTACCATCTAGTTACCCAGTAGCTATAGAGGTAAGCTAAGAAAAGTTGCCACGTTGGCAGAAGTTTGCATTTATTTTAACAAATCTCTGCAGTGAAAAACTAAGGAATATTTATTAGGAACATTTATTTCTTAACAATTATTTTGATTAAAAATTTTAATGCTGTTAAATAGGTAAAAACTTAAACGTAAAACACAATAACCAGAGAAAATGTAATAGAATAGATTTTAAAATATTTTTTGGCTCAGGTGATGTAAAATCTCCAAAATAAAATTCAGAAGTTTAAAGCCTAATTAGTACATATATCTTGCAATATACCATTTTCCAGAATACAATAAATAAAAATATAACTCTTTTTGCATTTTGGTAAGGTGGCAGCTCTGGTCACGGCACGAGGACACGAAGGATAAATGTGGCGATAAGAGAATAGCCGATAAGAGCTCCACCCACAAAAAAAAAGACATGTAATTCAGTCAAAAGCGGAAAAGTCCTTAATATTATTTTTATTTTTCACACGTGCACATCCTTGCTCACCCACCCGATCTGCAGTCCTCTCGCAAGATGGACCTTAACGAGATTTCCATGTCGATGGACGCGAAACTAGATACACACGACAAGCGCCCAGTGGCGCTGAGATACAAGACTTGGACCCGATGCCAGGTTAAAATTGAGGCCATTAAATGTGTTCCCTGCTTCCTGCGCCTCACATTCCAGGCATCGGTTGAGGCGACGGTCACTCCCGGCACCCATCCGTCCGCTAAGCATCCCCCACTGAGCGTTTCTGTCAACGTCCCGGGGGTCAGCTTGAGCCTCGCCACATCGCGCACCATGCAGCACTCATACGGTCTTTTCTGGACCCAGAACCGTCGTGACTGTTTCATCTACTTTGCCCTGGAGACGGAGACGGCTTGCCGACGACACATGAAGTGGATGCGAAAGTCTATTAAGAACCTGGAGCTGTACCGGCAGATATTCCTCGAGCAGCGCCGGCTGAGCAGGGGTCCCAGAGGCTTGGGTCCGTTGCCAAATCTGCCAGAAACTACCCTGGACGCCAGCAATTTCTCTACGAGGGTTTCGCAAATCTATGAGGAGATCTTTGACGGCAGCCGAATCTCGCGTGTCTCGATCGCTTCGGGCATTTACGAGGAAATGAAGCCCTCAGTCATGGAGACACCGTCGCCGCCGCCGCTACCCGCCCAACCGCATCGCAGGCGCATCAACACCTTTGAGTGTTCCCAGCTGGGAGAGATACCGCGCTGCAGTACCAATCCGGAGTCGGAGCTGGCTAAGAAGAAGAAGTACAAGACAATGTTGGACAATCTCTTCGGAGGTGCGCGTCAAAAGCGGTCCGACAGTGCAAGCGAGCAGGCTCAGCCCCAGGATCAACCCAAGGCCCAACCCTGCAACGACAACGCTCCTTCCACAATGGAGTCGGCGCTCCCGCTCTCGCTCAAGCGCAGCTCCCAGCTCAGTAAGTCGCAGCGCAACAGCTTCTCTAGTCCTGATCTCTCCAAGCTCAACTTTTTGGACACCTTCGGCGACGAGTTCGGCGGCCAAAATCACGAGTCAAGCCTAGAGCTGAACATTAGTCTGGACGACTCGGTCATTGAACCGATCTCCCGGAACCAGCTTGTGGCCCAGATCTCAAAGCAGCTTCTGCAACAAGGCGAGGATTCCGGCTCCCTGGAGAGCTTGAATATTTCCGAGCAACTGCCGCACAACTTCAACTTTTCGGCCTGCAACACGTCCACCATTAATCTCATTGGATCCCATGGAGCGGTGCCAGAGAATGGCAATCTGCTGAAGAAGAACAAGATTGTGGTGGACGATCTCACCGGCTACTGTGTGATGGCGCCCATCATTTTTAAGGCAGCGGAGAAGGAGATACCACGGCAACCAGGCGGTAGCACAACTTCGACTTCGTCTGGTTATTCCACGGGCTCTTATTGCTCCTCCACCAGCAGCTGCAACATAGACGACCAGCCCGCCGCCAAGACACTAGTGGCGCAGGCGGCCAACGAGAGCGACATTTACGAGGCCATGCACGGCAGTTCCTTGAATAGCACCGTTGGAACAACGGCTGCAGCTGGATTTGCGGAGCACTTGTACGAGAACCTCTTGGCTGTCAAAGCCGCCCAGGAGCTGGAAACCCAACCGCTCTGCTTTGGCCTGAGCACTAGTACACCCACCGAGTCTCCCTTGGCTCCTGCACTGCCTCAGAAGAGTAGCCACAGGGAGAAGGCAAGCTCCAGTCAGGTGCAGCAGGGGGCCCAGGAGGAGGAGGAGGACTATTATCAGACTCCGAGGAAGTCCATAATTAGCGTGGACGACAAAATACCCTCCTACTATCCGAACAGCTGCGATACCCTAAAGTCGAAGAGACGCAGTCCGCCGAATGTAAGGCCCTTGGTCAGCAGCGGCTCGAAGCTAAGGCTCGAGAGAAAGGAGAACCTGTATATTTCGTCGCCCCACCAGATCATCGAGCAGCGTCAGAGGGTCACCACCACATCATCATCAACCTCATCAGTGGGGGGGTCGTTATCCAAGTCGAGAATCTCAACCAAAAAGACTGCTGCGGCGCACAAAATCTCCGAGGGTGTGTATGCCGTCACGCATTCCCTTCAGCGCCAAAGCAACCACACCCACCAAGCCAATAACAACGAAGGAGGCGTAGAGGAGGAGCTCCTGCACCTCACCATACTCAAGAACATTGATTTCAAGTTTGACGACGGCCAGGAGACGCCCGGGGCGGATGATGCCGGTCAGGCCAAGGCAAGGCCACCGCCGAAGATGGAGAATCGCTACCATGCAGCCGAACAGGCTGCCACCAAACTCTTGCAAAAGTACGCCACACTACTGTCCCCCAGTAAGGGCAAAGCACTGGAAGCTGGTCCCGATCCGCAGCCGATGATCCAGTCGGTGGCAACGTCCAACGAACTGCATCCGCCGGCGGCCGCTAGCTCGAAGAAGTTTGCTTCGCTGCCAAGATTTAAGAAAATTGACTTTTCGCCACTGAAAATTAGACTGAACAATGTCCTGCAGAGGAATCCTCCGTCGCCGCAGCAGTAATATCCCCTGAGCTTCTTGTAACTATCGCTTAATATTTGGTTTTCTGGCCTCTGTGTGACTGTGTGATCGATGTGTTCCACCCACCACCCACCTTGATGTTTGTTTTGACTTCAGTTGATGTGTCATCAGCTTAATTTTAATATGTTAATCTTGTATTTAATACGCTTTTATCCACGCAGATGCACCTAGTCTTAAGCTCTATGTGGGATGATTTTGCTCATTGGAAATCGTAACGAATCATATCTGGGACTCCCCCTCGAGGAAGCCCCTAGTATTATTGTTGTGAATGCATGTACGATTTATACCTAAGACCGCGCTCAATTATGGAAATTTTACGGAAACGCTTTTACACGAATTATACAAAACTAATATATATTGTTGAGTTATTTAGGCGCCTCGTTGTTAAAATTAATCTAAATTTAGTTGTAATTATACACGGGAATATACAGAATAATCTCGAAACTACGCTTTCAAGCTTTGCATACAACATATCAAAGAGAAATTTAGTTAATCTGCTTCAATCTAGCGTAACCAAAGCTCAATTGTACCGTGACTAAGATGTAAGCTTAATACAAAATGCCGCAAACCGAATAAAGTTTATAAACAAACAGTGAAGGGTTACTATTTGCGTAACTTCGTTTATTTCCTCTTCGTCCTCCTCATCATCTCAACTGTAGACCATAGGTCGCCGCTGTTGATGGATAAATTCCTGCTCCACTCGCGAGTCCTTGGGCACCACGTAGAAGAGCAGGGCACCGCCGGAAACGAAGAATCCCTTCTCGGCAATGATCTCGCCCAGTTGCTTCTCCACGACGACCTTGTGGACGCAGCCCACCTTTCGGTTCTCGTAATACACATGCACATTGCCCGGCCGGTAGCTGTTCGTTGTGTCGCAGGGAAGCGGTTCGGCGAATAACGTCCTCAGGCAATCCTGCATGGTTGCCGTCTCCGGCAGCTGCTGCTGGAAGTCGCTAAACAAGAACTCCGGGTAGGAAAAGGCGGCTGGCCACACCAAAGTACTACCATCCTCGTCTAGGTGCACTGGGTGATCTTCGAGCGGCAGGAATTTAGGGCGCAGCAGCTCCTCGTTTATGACGGTATTTTTCCCGCCGACCTTTTGATCGTCGAACTTAATCTGACGCTGCTCGACGGCGTCGCGCAGCTTATGAAAGCGACTTAGGCGACGCTTGGCTTCGGCAGCCTCCTTGCGCTGATTACGTTCCGTCTCCAACTGAAGGTAAATGCAATTGTCTTAAATTCAGATAACTACATCTGCTTGCAAAACACTTACCTTTTTCATTTTGTTTTTGTGCAGCAGCGCCTTAGCCTCTTTGTGGTCCACATCCACCTCGAGCAGCTCCTCGCACATCTGAGTGCACAAGTCAAACTTGTCCAACTCGTGCGCACACTGCGCGGCCCGCCAGCCCGCCTTGGTATAGTCTGGCTTGAAGAAGAGGGCGCGCTGAGCATCGCTCAACGCGGATCTGTAGTTTTTAATGAAGTATTGCGCTGCCGAGCGATTGTTGTATAGCACGGCCAGCACATCCGGGTTCTCCGTCTTTGACTTGATGCCCTCGGTGAAGCTGCAGACCGCCATGCGGAACTTCTTGTGCTTCATGTAGAAGTTTCCGTCCTCCTTGTAATTGAGAGCCAACTCGTCACGCGTGTTCTCCTCTGGATCGTACTTGAGCTTCTGCAAGCCCTCAAACATGGGATGCACATCGTCCCCTGGCTGGGGCGCTCTCTTCATAAAGAACGGATGCTTGTCCATCTCCTCCTGCCACCTGTCTTCCGGCCATCCCTCCTCGTACCGTTTCTTCTCCAGGCCATCGATGAATGCATCCAACTCAGCATCCAGCTTTGCTGCCAGCTCCAGGCGCTCTTCATCAGTCCAGTTCCGTTGTGCAGCTAATTCGTCCATACTTTTTTCCCAACCACAATAACAAAGAAATCGCACATGGAGCCAGTGCTGCCAACTCTTCGAGCTGTAAAAAAACTTTTAAAAATGTATTAAAAAAGGTAAACAAAATTTAGTGTATAGCTTTAAACATCTGGACTTGAATCTAGCGTAAAATTTGAAGCCTAGCCGTTATATTCAGATAAATAACTTTATCAAAGAGATGAAATTGTAGGGAATACCCTAATTATTAGTATTTTATGTTTGATACAATTGATATCTTATCGTACTACCATACTTGAACCAATGAATATCAACTGCCAAACAGTGTTGGCTAATGCCTGTGTTGCATAGTTTGATTACGCTGCATTTTTTGTCTAACGCGATTGAACAACGCTAAAAATGAGCTATCTGCACTATCAACTATAAAATATCAAGATTCAAAGTGTTTTTATGACTGTTTATTTTTGTAAATTTCCCTTTATGTGTTGGTCAATTTTTTTCACGCGTTGGCAGCGCTTAGAGTGTTGGCTAATGCACCAGATCCGTCGCATCATTGGCAGAGGCGCGACTGAGCTGGGACGTACCGTTGGCAGAGACGCGACTGAGAAATAAAATTAAAACGTCGACGTTCCTTCCTCGCAGAAGAAACCCAATCAAAATAAAAACAAACACATCGTGCGTTCGCGCCAAATATTTAACAACAATTAGCAAACGAAAGAAACAAAGTGAGTGTCGGCTAACGGAGCTGTCGCCCCAGCTTGGATTTGTCCCGTTTCGGTAACGTAAATCCTGTTTCTCGTTTTGTCTGTCTGCAGTGCATACCCTAACGGCAGCCATCGAGATGGACAAGCTTGATGCCAATCTTGAGCAGCAGTTTGATCTAAATCTCATCGAGGCTGTCAAGCTGAACCCAGTGATATACGATAGGTCCCACTACAACTACAAGCACTTCGTGCGTAAGGCCCAGACCTGGAAACAAATCGCCGAAACTCTCGGTGTGCCTGGTAAGTGAAATTCGGCTGGTTGGCTACGGGTTGTGTCCGTGCCCCAACAACAGCCAATTGATTAATTCTGTAAAGGGGGCCAGAGAGCCGACGACGGCAGTGGCCGAGACTGAGGCCGTGGCGGAGGCGGTGACAGAGGCAGAGGCAGCAAGTGTACAGAAAACGACGCAAAAGTGAACGGCGACGCGGCGCAGTAGCTGCCTGATAGTTGAGAAACAGCAGGGGCGAACTCAGTTGGCCGAGGGTGGGCCGTATTATCACAAAGCGGACTTGTAGTCATTTGAAAATAGAAATCTCCATTGAGCCAATTATTAATTTAATTTAAAGTTAAAATCATTCTAATAGAAATAACTGTTTTAATTATAACTATCGCTCTAGCTATCCTTAGATCTTTTACCCATAAATCGATATATGTCTTTTATTTAAATTAGGCCCTTCGATAAAAAAAATCCTATAAGCTAGCAAAAATATGTATTAAGTTGCAGAGTGGAATTTTTAGCTACTCTTATAAATTCTACTTAAAAAGAGATTTAATGTAATACCTAATTTTATTCGCCCCGTTTCGGGCGCTGCGATTCCGCTCCTGCATTCTCTGTTGAGTCAAGTCCTCAGTGGCAGTGTGCTCAGTCGATATTTTTGAAGTTGCTGTACTTTGCTGTCGCGTCGCAGTAGTTGTCTCGCTCGCACTCACGCTGTTCTGCTTGCGCCAGCGTTTATTTTCGTACACTGCGCTGCTCCTACAACTCTGCTCCGGCCGACAGCTCACTCACTCACACACGCACCCATTCGTATAAACACATCAGCACATGCATACACATGCATGAAGAGACCGACCAAGCAGCTTTCGTTTCTTTTTCATGAGGTATACAAACCGAATTCACCGTACATTCCCACCCCTCGCCGGGCGTTGATCGAACCCTACATTTTCGTCTATACATATGCTGCACCTTATTCGGGTTTCGATTATGCAAGACGGTGGCTCGAAAACTAAAGTTGTTGCAAAGACGACCAAACGGACAATGCCACAGGTTTCCGTCTTTTCTTTGGCAGCGGGTGGAGGGCAGTCAAAGTCGGCAGTAACCAGTCGTCGGCGTCACCATCACGTCAACGTCTCTGCTGACGCTAGGAAGCTGCTGCCTGCGCCTTCTGCCGCCGCCTCTGCTACTGTCAACGGTGGCAAACAGCTGCTGGCGCAAGTGGTTAGGTTTGTTTTGGTTTGATTTGACGCCATCCGACAGGGTCTCCGGGATAGGTGTTAGATGGCATTTTTACAACAAACCAACCGCAGCTGCCTTGAATACCTGTAATTAAAGAGTAATCTTTAGAGCTTTGATATCAAATTAAATATTTCGGGGGTATTTTAATTTTAGTCAGGATGTTGCAACGTAGGGAAGGAGTCATTTCCAACGATATAAAGTATATATTCTTGATCAGCTTAAATAGCCGAGTCGATCTAGAAATCTCCATCTTCGTATGGGTTTTAACCCAGAAAAACGAAGCATCCAAATCTCTATTTAACAACATAGGCAGATCCTTGTAAAATGATATATTCTTGGGGACAAACTCGCATGAGGAAGTTATGGAGGAAGCAGTAAATTCAATTTCAAGCACAATATTCCAAATGAATTTTTGGAATACTTCTTTCTCTATGACCACAACAAATACATGCTTATCCATGCATGATTTTTTATGAATACCTTAAAACTTTGTCACACGACCAATTTTAGTAGACTAAAGTTGAATTAATCTGTGTAATATACGTTAAATTTCTTCTTTTTTTATTCTGAATTTAAATTATTAACATGTTTTTTCTATTTAATTTGTAGAACAAAAATGTACAAAACGTTGGAAGAGCTTGCGCGACAAGTTCGCCCGCGAGATGAAACTGTGCCAGGAATCGAGATGGCGCTACTTCAAGCAGATGCAATTCTTGGTGGACTCAATTCGCCAGTACAGAGAGTCCTTGCTCGGCAAGTGCGCCAATGGTAGTCAGAATGCCAACCAGGTGGCAGATCCTTCGCAGCAGCAACAGGCGCAACAGCAGACCGTCGTGGACATCTTCGCGCAACCGTTCAACGGAAGTGCCACGACCTCGGCCCAGGCACTGACTCATCCTCACGGTTAGGAACCCTGTCATTTAAGCACGCTGAAATCCTTACTAAATGCCATGTGCCTTTGATTTTACAGAAATCACGGTCACCAGTGACGCTCAGCTGGCTACTGCTGTGGGAAAGGACCAAAAGCCATATTTCTACGAGCCGCCGCTAAAGCGCGAGCGCAGCGAGGAAGAACACAGTGACAACATGCTTAACACCATCAAGATTTTCCAGAACAATGTCTCCCAGGCGGTCAGCGCCGAGGACCAGTCGTTCGGCATGGTTGTCACGGACATGCTCAACACGCTGGGCGTGCGGCAGAAGGCCGAGGCGAAGGTGCACATCATTAAGTATCTGACGGACATGCAGCTGCTGGCGCAGCACAACAAATACTAACTGCCGGGCGGCTGTCACCGGCAGCTGCTGCAGCTGCTCCAACTGGAGAGCGTTCTGTCTTGAGAGCAAAGGAGGGCGGACGTGCGGGCGTGCGGCCACCCACATCCACACAGGCTGCGGTCTTTCTTTAGAAAATAGTCTTAAAGTCAAACTACAGATTAATATTAGACATTAAAAGCCCCACGGCGTATACCCATAAAGCGTAATTATACTTCACTAACCCCGAAAAGTAGAAAACATACATATATACATCCTTATATGCTTAGTTTGACCTCGAGATCGATGATCCACTTCGCGCCCAATTCTCAGCAGTGTACAAACAAAATGCGATGGAACAAACAGCGGTCCTAGAATTATGCGTAGTTTGTTAAACAACCGTGGAATCACTTAAAATGCAGCGTATTGTAAATTTTGGACTACGATTTAGTTGTAACTTGCCATTGGGTCTTAGCTCTGTAATTAAGAACACACACGTAATCGTTATTTTAATTTTATAATTATATTTTAATTCTGTTGTAATATGCTGAAAACGCTTGGTAAAATACTTTAAAAGGCGTTATTTTAAGTAGACGAAACAAAATATTAAACACCTTTTTACACAGTGAGCGCATATTACACACTTTACACGGAAACAATCGAAATAGTTGCCGGCAACCACAAGTTGCTAACCATTTTCAATGATTGATTGTGCAATTATTTTGGATTAAAGATATGTTTGAAAAGTAACACCACTTTCGTTTTATTCGGACTCTATCTGCATATATAGCGGTATATGTAGGTACAGTAGAATCTGGTTATAACGGCTTTCAAGGGACCGACGATTTTACGTCGTTATAGCCGATAGACGCACTAACCGGTAGTACTTTGCATTCAATACGTTTGTATGGGAACCAATCAAGCCATCGAGATTTCGTCGCAATAACCAGACGGACGCTATAACCGGTCGTTATAACCGGATTCTACTGTACTTAAGAAAATAAAATAAAAAGGGATTTGGCTTCGACAAGTCGAGTACCAATGATTTAGCATTAAGATTGAACTAAGCTGAGTTATTTTCCAATGATAAGGAAATAGTAGAGGTACGAGTCAAAGGCATTTATACTCCCCAAACCAACATATTGTATTAGTTTTATATTATAAAGCAAATTCTGCTATTTACTCTGCAATTCTCTCAATGCAATACTCTTGATGTTGTATCTCTAAATAGGTACAATTAGTTAACTTGATGGCTATATATTTTTTAAATCAATTGATTTAACTAAACCCACAAAATTGAACCAAATTAAATCGTTAAAATGCATTATTCAGTGAATTTATGAATAATAAATAGGGGAGTAACAGCAATAAGCAAATAGACTGAGCATCTAGCAATAATCAGTGAACAAGTGAGCTACAAGAGATGACTCTTTTGAAAAAATACCAAGTGATAGGTAAGTAATCAGCACTGACAAACTTATCGATACTTTTAGCGATAATAAACAAAATCCGCTGTTTCTTTCGGATATTTTGATCGATAGCAAACAAAATCATATGTTTTGGTACCGGGTGAAGTAAATATTTTTATGTAACAATGGCAAAGAAACCCGAAAATACTGACATAAAATCGAATAGTACAAAGAACACACTGGATGATGCGTGGGCAGTAAGTATCTAACTCCAGCAATACACCGGAATATTATGAATTCATATTCCAGATACGGCCCTGCCACCTGTACAAAGATGAATACGACGATTGCACTAGCTTCAAGGCCCGCTTCCATCAGTACTTTATATTCGGTCAGGACACCGACTGCTCCCAGTGGCTGACAGACTACCGGAACTGCGAGCGCTACCAGCAGTCTAATGGAAACGACGTAGCAGCTGGGGTGGCAGTGATAAAAAGCGAGGAGGAGCGACGATTAAACCGCCTGCGCGCTCACTTTGCCAACGACACCTGGCAGAAACGGAAAGAGCCGCCTGCGGACTGGGCCTCGCCTCTGCCCGACTGGATGGAGAAGCGGAACGAAAACACATATTTGGAGATGAAGCAGAAAGAGCTTTCCGGCCTGGCAGCGCCGCAGGAGGACGAACGCTCTCTGTGTGTTATTATGTAGGAAATAAATAATTGTGGGGAAGAACCTAAAATGCTTTTTTTTTATGCTCTCAAATTGTCTTTTACAAAGGCCTGGGAAGTGGCTTTAAGCTCTTAAAGGATTATTTATTATAAAGGTTTTACTTGAAGAGTTTGTAAGCCAAGACTAGATTTCCATGTGTTCATTCTGCATAATGTTTTATCACCTTGGTGGGGAGAGTTAAATAAAGTTGTTCTTTTCGACAGTGGCTTTAAAAATTTGTATGTGGATCCAAGTCGCGTCGCAAATAATTATTAAAAAAAAATACAAAATTGTAATATTAATGCCAGATATTAATTTTGAAATTGTTTGTTGGCGTATTCATATTAAGGTAGGGGAGAGTGGGGAATTGTGAAACACACTTTTTTTTTGCACAATATCTCTGTAAAAA
>JAEIHY010014492.1:0-14515 GCA_018904565.1 Drosophila tsacasi | reverse complement strand
ATAACTTAGTCATTTTGTCGAATTTTGACTTGAAACTTGGACCAGACATTCTTAAGATATAAAACTTTAAAAAAGTAAACTAAAAAAAAATCGATTTTTTGAAAGTGCTACATGTATGTATGTAAGAAAGTATACCAGCGGAACATATATCCCCCTTAACATGAATTGGGAGTTCTAATACAAGGTTCTCCTTTCAATAGGACAGCTTGGCAACAAGAAGAGCAACACTCACCTATCGGCTTGGCATCGAAGCACATCCGCGACTCGACGGTGATCTGCTTGTAGCACTGGTGACCATCGGTGGGGTTGCCGGCATAGGAGTCGCGGCACTTGGAGCACTGAACCATCCAGCAGAGCTGCGCCGAGTTCTTTCCGCCGCCGGCCGTGCAGGTGGCATCGCTTTCCGTGTTGTTGGCGCAATTGCACTTCTCCCCGGTGACGGGATCGCAGACGTTGCCATGGCCGTGACACTGGCAGGGCCGGCACTCCTTCTGCAGATCGTCACTGCCGCGGAAGTAGCCCCGCAGGCAGCTGTCGCAGCGATCTCCGTCCGTGTGATTGCCGCACCGCAAGCAGGTGGCATTGTGCGCCGGACCCTCCGGTAGAATCCTCTCGAGCTCTGAGCGCGTCATATTAAATACCGCCGGATCCGCGTCGTAGGCCACGCAGACGTCGCTGTGGCCGTGGCAATAGTCCAGGCACGGCTGGCAGGCATGACCCTCGCGGGGATTGCCCACGAAGAGCGGCTGGCACTTCTCGCACTGTTCGCCCATCGTGTTGTTGTGGCACTTCAGACAGATGTCCAGGCGGCTGCTGGACTCGCAGTTCGAGTGCCCGTTGCACAGGCACTGGATGCTGCAGTTGGCGCCCACGTAGCCAAAGTCGCACTGGCACTGGTCCGGACTCACGCAGTTGCCGCGGACGCAGCCCTGACTGCACACCGGCAGGCAGGTGCCGCGCTCCGAGCGATACCCGTCGGCGCAGACGCACTCGTAGCCCACCGCCGTGTCCAGGTCGATGCACTGCTCCGACACGGCATCGCAGTTGTGGTGGCCATTGACGCACTCGTTCTCAAGCGGACACGACACGTAGTGCCAGGACACGACATCGGCGTGGGTTAGCTGCGAGTCATTCCGCCAACTGGAGTATATTATGTCGCAGGTGGAGCCCGAGGGATGCTCCTGCTTGTGCTCCAGGGCGCCCTCTGTGCAAATGCCGTCACCGTTGTGGCCCTCGCGGGCGCACCAGCCGCAATGGGCGTGCTCCAGGCAGCTGGAGCATCGCGTATACACGTGGCACGGCTCTGGACAACGCTCCAGCTCACTGGCCTCCAGAACAAGCCCGCAGACGCCGCCGGCGCAGAACAGGGGCTGGGAACTGGGCGTCAGACACGAGTTCAGCATGGTTGACCACTTGCAGTCCTGGCGATCCTGCGTCGGCGTCTGGCTCAGGCAGCTGCTGCAGTTCGTGTGGCTGTGGCAGGGCGGGGGGCAGCTCTCCACCAGCTTGTACTGGTTCTTCTCCACCAGCTCCCGGGCTATGCACTCCACGGTGCCCAGCTCGTTCCTCGCCCAGTTGCACTGCGGCTGAAGCATGCAGCTCTCGCAGCTCAGTTGGTGGCACTGTGGCAGGGGGCAGAGGCCCAGGACGCCCACGCTCAGCTCCTTCGTGCACCAGGCACTCCGCCAGCCGCAGTCTACGCCGGCGGGAACGCATCGTCCGCGGATGCCGCACTCATCGCACCACTGACAGACGGGCGCCAGCTCCTGATGCGTCGGCCAGGCGGCCAGACAGGCGCCGCAGGTGGCGAAGCTCGAACAGTTCCTGCTCGCCATCCACTCGTCCGTGCAGGCGGCTCCGTTGTTGACCACCAGCGTGCCGTTGTGATTGGCGCACGGGGTGCGTCCGTGGCTGAAGCAGTGGCTGCTGTAGCTGTACGTGTTCTGGATGGTGCAGTAGCTGCAGCCCATGTAGTGCCGGCACTGGTATTTGCCGCTGCTCCACAGCTGGCAAATGTCGTCGGGCAGCGCTATCCTGGTCACGTGGCTGTGCGTGGAGCTGCCGTCCCAGCCGCCGATGACAAAGATCACGCCCGTGTCCGGATCGATGGCCATGTCCTCGGCATAGCTCGAGGCGGGCAGGCGGCCGATGAGCTCAACGTCGTCCGTTAGCCGCACCCACTGGTTGCAGGCGTACACGTAGGCTATGAGGAGATCGGAGCCATTGTAGGGCTGTGTCCTGCCGCCATAGAGGATCATGTAATGCTCCGTGCCAACGGCCGAGTGGAAGTAGCGCGCCCGCGGTAGCAGCGAGGCAGGCGAGTTGAGCTCCTTGAAGCTGGGCAGCTCGGTCCAGCTTAGCTTCTGCAGGTCCAACGCGTAGAGATTGCTCTGCGCTTCGGTGGAATAGCCGCCAAAAAGATAGACACTGTTCGTCTCCGGATGGTAGACAGTGCTGTGGCCATAGAGCACCGGCATTCTGGCGCCCACTGCTGCCAGCTGCTGCCACCGCCCCGAGTCCAGGTTGAACTCCCACAGCTCCAGGGGTCGCGACTTGTTCAGCGTCAAACCGCCGAGCAGGAACAGGGACTCGTGCTCCTGGTAGCGCAAATGGGTGAGCGTGTGACCAGCTAGAGGAGGAGGCGCCTCCGCTTGATAATCCCCGCCACTGGGTTCCACCTCCACCTTGATCTGGCTCCAGCGCTGATTCTGTATCGAAAACATCCAGAAGTCATTGAGTAGCTGCGAGTTGGCGCTGATTCCCCCAAAGATGTAGATAATCTGCTTCTTCACGTAAATCTCGGAGGCATGAAAGTACCTTCCGAGGGGCATGCGATCCTCCGGCGTGGAAGACTCCACAGTGACCTGCAGCCAGGTGCCGTTCTTCGTGTCGAACTGCCGGAAATCGTTGAGCGGTCCGTGATTGGGGGAATACCCACCGAACATCCACAGCGATCCCCTGCGATCCGCATTCACCGAGTGCCCAAAGCGCGGAATAGTCTTCTTCAGGTGATCCAGACTCTCGCTCAGCAGCTGCGTGTTGAACAGTTCCGTGAGCACCAAATGGCTGCGCTGCACCAAGGTGCCACAATCCGCACCGGCGTAGTTGGCATTGCTGCAGATGCAGCGCCCGTACTCCGTGTCGCAGTAGCCCTGCATGCGCTTGGCATTGCAGTTGCTGGGACAGATCTCGATCTCGCAGCGGGCGCCCACATAGCCGGCGGGACAGACGCAGCGCAGCTTATCGTCGCAGATGTGCGGCGGCAGACAGCTTCCGGCCACACAGTTCTTCACGGAGTAGAGAGCGTTGAAGCCAAAGTGCCGCCGCTCGCTGCCCTGCTTGTAGTGCACCGTGACGTGGGTGGAGCGCGCCTCAATGATCCTCGCTGAGCTGTAGGGAGCGCAGACAACGGCCAGAAGTTGATTCTGCTGCGTGGCACCCGTCAGATTGGGCAGACTGTCGTAAATGTACACCGCGTTCTCGTCACAGTCCATGGCCAGGCTCTGCCACTGGAACTCCAGCTGAAGGAGCGACTTTTCGGCCTGCAGGGTCTTCGGCTGCAATATCCACAGGCACTCCTTCACCTCCAGACTGGCGCCCCAGGGCGAGCGGTACGACTGGTAGGAGCCAATGGCACTCTTGCCGATGTTGGTGAGTATGCCCCGCGACTCGCACTGGTAGTAGCACTGCCCTCCGTCCCTGGGATCGCCGTAGTAGCCGGCGGCGCACAGATCGCACTTGAGGCCCTGCGTGTTGTCCTTGCAGTAACACTCGCCGTTGCTCACATTGCAGATGCCCAGATCCTGGTTGCCATGGCCATTGCACTCGCACGGATGACAGCCGTGCGGAGCTGTGGCATTCCCGTAGCTTCCCTGGCGGCAGCGCTCGCACTTTTCGCCCTCCGTCCACGACTGGCACTGGTCGCACTTCCCCAGCCGCTCCAGGCAGGTCGAGTGATTGTTGCAGCCACAGCTGAGCCCGCAGTCCGCTCCCGTCCAGCCCAGGGCACAGTTGCAGGTGTAGTCCGGCGGTCCCGAGCAGTTTCCGTTCTGGCACATCTCGTAGCAGGTGCGCACGCAGCTGAACTTCCCATCACCCGTGTAGCCCCGCCGGCAGTGGCAGTTGTAGCTGCCCTGGGTGTTGGTGCACTTGGCCTCCTTGTGGCAGTCGTGCAGCCCGAGTCCGCACTCGTCCACATCCGGACACTGGGCGTAGGCCCACTCTGCGTCGTGGTGGGAGGAGCTATTCAGGGCGAGCGAGCAATTTCCGGCGCTGTAGCTAAAGTCGCCCTGCATGCAGATTCCTTCGATGGGATTGTCGCGGTCGAAGCACCAGCCACAGCTCAAGGTGCGCAGGCAGGAGGAACAGTTACGATGCTGCTCGCAAGACTTGCACTGCTGCTGCTGCAGCTGCAACTGCAGCGGTTGCTGGAGCTGTTTCTGCTCGCCCGCATGCTCCTGCGCCTGCCTACTCACCACCTGGTCCATCCACTCGCGGCACATTCCAAACTGATACTCACTCGTGTACACCGAGAAGCTGAAGCACTGCGCACTGGCCTCGCACCACACGCAGCGTCCGCGCTCGCCCAGACAGTCCTGGCAGCCCTGGCGCTCGCGGCATGACCTGGGGCACTGCTCCACCGCCCGCACACTATTGTTCGTCTTGCCAATCCTGCCGCAACGCGCATCCTCTGTCCACCACTCGCACTCGCCGCTCTTGGCGCAGGCCTCGCAGCTCACATAGTTCGTGCAGTTGGAGCACTGACTCGGCTGGCTGATCAGGTAGGACCAGTGGAAGTTACCCAGTTGCTCAGTCTCAGCCTCCCTGCAGACCTCGGTCTCGTTCACGGACCGCAGGTGGCACCTTCCGGTGAGGGGACACCAGGCGCACGAGGCGTCCGTGAGGCAGTGCAAGCAGTTTCCGTACTGCGTGCAGTCCCCCGAGTAGTACGGCTCCAGATACTCGAAAGTGAAGGCGTTCAGCTGGCCGTTGTGAAGGTGCTGGAGCTCCATCTTGGTCTTCTGGTAGGCGTTGTAGATGCCGCCGTTGCCGCCAATGCGCCGGCGAGCCTGGAAGTCGATGAGGAACGGCTGCTCGGTGGTGGGCAGCTGGACGTTGCTGCAGTAGCTCTGGTTCGAGCTCTGCGTGGTCACATTGATCAGCTCGTCGAGATTGAGGCCCAGGCCGGCGCGCAGCACCGCCGACGAGTAGCTGGTGCAGACCTGGATGGCCGAGTTGTTCCACTGATGCTGCGGCCGCACGAAGCCCAGCAGCCGGGCCAGCATCTCGCCCTCCAGCCTGTGCTCGAAGTAGGTGGTGAAGGGCGGCGAGGCAAAGTCCACCATGGTGGCATTCACTATGCCCACGTAGTCCGGCATCGTGTAGTTGATGGGATAATGGTACTTGACGTACGTGAGTCCCGGCCGTCGATCGTTGCTGGTGCAGAGGGAGGGGCGGCGGATCTCGGTGCCCTGGTCCCCCCACCAGCCAGCGCTGTCTCCGCATATCCCGTAGTTGTCGTCCCGGTGGTGGCATCTGGCGTTCTGCACACACCACGTGCACTCGTTCAAACCCAGCTTGCTGGCCACCGAGAAGGCGGCCTTGTTCCTGGCGTTGGCACCCCACTGCGAGCCGTGCACCAGACAGGAGTGGCAGTCGCCGAGCGAGGGACAGATTCCCGGGCAACGTGTTGTCTGCAGATTGGTGGTACAATTGGCACCGATGGTGCGGCCGTAGCAGCTGCTGTCCGCCGAGCACCAGCCACACTCGGGATTCGAGAGGCAGGCGGTGTGCGAGGAGTGCAGTCTGCAAGAGATTTCGGGATTGTACAGCGTGTTCTCCACGCGCAGCACCTGCGGCAATTCGTAGGCAAACAGATCCGCATTCACATTGCCGTGGTAGCCGCCCACAATGAGCAGCGTGTGGTTCCTGCGCAGGGCAGCTGCCTGAGCAAACACTCCTTGGGGCTTTGGGTACAGGTTATCATCGGCGGCGACCACCTGATTGATCCAGATGTGGCAGCTGAGGTGGTACCAGTACATCTGGTTGTCGTAGCAAATCTCGTCCTTGTTGTGACGGTGCGTGTAGCCCCCGAAGACGATCATGTAGTTGCCCGAAATGGTGGCCGTGTGGAAGGCCCGCTCGCGGGGAATATTCGTGTCCCGCAGGGCGGTCCGCGGGTACAGGATCTCCGTCCAGTGCTGCTGGTCCAGCTGGAAGGCGAATATCCGATCGGAGAGCTTGGAGAAGCGCGCCAGGCTGGTCATAATCCCGCCGAACACAATCAGCGAATTGGTGGCCTTGTAGTAAACCGTGGAGTGGGCGGCCAGGCGCACATCCAGTGTCTTGCCGCCCCGCGGCTGCACCAGCTCCCACTGCGAGTCCTCGGAGAGGGGCAAGCGGATGCGATACACGCTGCAGGAGAACTCACCCGACTCCAGACTTCCGCCGAATGAGTAGAGGTAATCACCAGCGGCGTTCAACGTGTGCCTTGCCACTGCCGGATGCTTCACTTGCGATCTGATGGCCATCTGCTTCCACTTACCGCCGCTTTCCGTGTTATTGTACTGCCAGAGATCACTGTAAAAGCTGCCGTTGGCGTGCTTGCCCCCAAAAATGACGAAACCGCCCGGCACTCGATCCGCAGCATGTCCGTAGCGCCCATGCGGCTTGTGATCCGTCACCTCCTCCAGTATGTCCTCGAGATACTCGTTCAGTTCCTCGTCCGTCGAATTGGCATTCACAATGGTTAGAGGGAGGGAGGAGCGTGTCCTTCGCTGATGCAGATTGGACTCGGCCAGCGTGTAGAGAATGTTGCGGAAAAAGCTAACATCGCTGTTGAGACCCCACAGCTTCGCCTCGTCCTCGTTCTTGTGCTGCAGCACGGCCTTGAGCAGCGTATGGTCGATCTTTTGCGGATGATAAAAGTGACGGCGACTCTGCAAAGCTATGCCCCACTCATCCTCCCACTGACTTGTGCTGAAGCGATAAATCTGAAGGGGAAAATTGGAATTAGGTAACTTTATAAACCGGAAAAAATACCCAAAACTTTACCTGAAGTGTACTGATCACGTTATTTAAATCATAGCCGCCAAACACATAGAGCGCGTCCTCGTCCTCCATGTAGACGGCTGTGTGAGCGGCGCGTGGCGTCATGCCCTCAGCATCGGTGGCCAGCCAGCGCCAGCTGCTGCCTGGGGGATGGTCGCTTAGATCGCACAGCCGACCGCTGTATCCCCGCGAGCAGTGGCAGATGCTCTTCTGACACCGCCCGCGTCCCTGACCCTCGCCACAGCGCTGGGGGCAGGCCTCGTCCTCGCAGTCGGGGCCCACCCACTCGCCGTGACAGACGCACTGGTGGCCCACACACTTGCCATGGTTGTGGCAGTTGTTCAAGCAGTTTGATATGTAGTAGGAGGCGCGGAAGCCATCCAGCACGTAGTTCGTGTCGCTGTACATGAGGATGAGCATCTGAGGAGGGGAACAAAGGCAATTAGGACAAATAAAGCAGAAACAGGGTAGAACACTTACGCTTCCACTGCGGGCCACCAGCCGCTGCGGCTGCGTTCGCCCGCTGAAGCTGCCAAGGAGCGTCGAGTTGAAGGAGTCTCCATCGTAGACGTAAATGTAGTCGTAGGAGCACTCCGTGCCCATGCTATGGAACGTCAGCGTGATGAACTGGCTGTCGTTCTTCGCCTTGATCAGCCACTCGCAGTGCGAGTCCTGCGTATAGTTGTGGCCGGAGGGTCCGTCCGAAATCTCGCCGTAGGGCTCCGTGAAGACCTTGCGACTGCGATCACAGGGCACCGGCGGCGGCTGTGGAGTGTGCGCCTGATCGGTAGGCAGCGGTAGCAGCGCCAGCACGAGCGTCCAGAATGTCAAGGCCAGCAACGCGTACATTTTTCGCATTTTAATTACTGGCTCACTTTTATGCAAATTTTTCTCACGTCTTTCACTGGGCCATTTTGGCCGTTAATTCCACTCCAGCCAACGCCCGCTGGCGTCTTCCATTGCACACGACTAGGCGCAGGGCCCGGGCCAATAAATATTTTCTATTTGCCGTCTTTTAATGCTACAAATAAAAAAACATTTCTGCTTGAAAAACAGAATATCGAATATACCGACCATCGATGTTTTCCCAGCTGGAAAAAAACAAACCAATGTCACTATCGATTTATTTTAACAGCATATCGATATATCAATGTATTATTATATGTTTTTTTAATATTTTGCTTATTTTATTAGAGGAATATAAGTATTTTCCAAATTTATCCAATTAGGCAAATATTTGGGTTTATTTACAGGAGTTATTTGAAAGTCAAAAATGCTATTTCGATGGAATTGAGCGTTACTCAACACTAATTCAATGTCATCGTTGGGGAAACTTCATTATGAAACGCGCTAGTTGAAAATTCTTGATGTCAATAAGACATTTTTGCTAAATTCTCTGTATTTGGTTGCGTATTTTGCTTTTATCACTTGCTTTTATGACAGTTTATTTAGTTGATAGTCAGAACCATCGATATGTCACGTGTCATCGATAGGGCCATCGATGTTCTGACATCTCTATCTGTCACATTTTGCTTCCCTTTCTTTTTCTTCGTTTCCGGTGAGAGAGTGTGCTCCGCGTTTATTTTGCCGAAATGTTTAATAAAAATATCTCTAAATCTGTTTATTTGCAGCGAGGTAGAAGGTAGAAGTTCCCCGTGAAGCTTTCAAGATGGTAAGCATTTGTTTTGTGCTTTGTAAAGTCGACCCAGGACGTAATGCAACGTCGAAGTCTGGCAACAGGCCCCTATGGGCAACATGGCGCTAGAAGTGTATTACATTACCCTGGCCCGTGCTTGTACCGGAAAGCATAAAAACAACGTACTAATCTGCCATTTTTCTACAGGTGAACGTACCTAAGCAACGTCGCACTTTCTGCAAGAAATGCAAGGTCCACAAGCTGCACAAGGTGACGCAGTACAAGAAGTCCAAGGAGCGCAAGGGTGCTCAGGGCAGGAGGCGTTACGACAGGAAACAGCAGGGTTTCGGAGGTCAGACCAAGCCCATCTTCAGGAAGAAGGTGAGTGTTTTGTGCAGTGCCATATACCCTGTCGAAGTGTTGGCAACATTATAATTAATTATTAAAATGGCGCTTCGTAGAACTAAATCGCTGCGCTTACGAGCATTCGGCTTTTTGGTGGGAAAAAACTGTGCCAGATCAAAACTGTTGTTGCACCGGTGCGGCCGTCAAGGCAGCGTTATGGCCATCCTTGGCAATAGCGCCCCACCTGCAGCTTCAGACAACTCCATAAGATCCTAATTACACTTTATATTATAATGTTCAAAGCCTATTGCTAATCGTCGATTTTTTAATACCAACTTCAGGCTAAGACCACCAAGAAAATTGTGCTGCGTATGGAGTGCACCGAATGCAAGTACCGCAAGCAGACTCCTCTGAAGCGTTGCAAGCACTTCGAGCTGGGCGGTGACAAGAAGCGCAAGGGACAGATGATCCAGTTCTAGGCTCCATCATCCGCTTCCACCCGCCACTCTTTTTACCTAACGAAGTGTTTTAAGTTGTTTTCGAACCGTCGTAGTACGTCGGCAAATAAAACAAATTAAAGTGTAGACGTAAGCCTTAAAAATGTTTAATTGAAAACGTTAGCAACAACTGCTATATCACAAGGTGGGCGTGGGCTCTTCCTCTCAGTTGGTTATTCACGGACACCGTCAGCCAGGATCATTTCTGGTGTACTGGAAAGCAAGCGGGATTAGCTTGGATTGGCTAAAAGAACAAGCTCCACTTACTCCAATAAGCGTGGCTCCAGGCCCTCGGATTGCATCTTCTGCTTGACTGCCGGCGCTGGAACGCCTACATGCAGCATCCTGAAGAACTTTCTGTAGCGCACATCCTCGCAGGCACGCACACCGTCTGGCTCCGCTGGTGCTTCATCTACAGGTTTTTCCGACAAGGGCGTGATTTCCGAATCCTGCGTAACGGCCTCGGTAGTCTTTTCAGATTGTGCTGGTACACTCGCAGCTTCGTTCGGTTCTTCGTGGTCGGTGGGTATCGAGGCGAGCTTCGCCTCGAGGATTATCAGGGATGCCTCCGTCTTTTGTAACTGCCTCTCCATTTCCACGAACTTTGTCTCGCAGCCCAGGGCGAATTCATTTAGAAAATTAATCGAGGAAATTAGGAAGTGGTTTACAAATGCTAGGATGCGCTTTTGGTTGAGCGGAGGCACCTGAAAAAAGAGCGGCATTAAATACAATCCTCATCCTAAGCTGCAACTAATTTACCTGCGTTTTGTCAACGCCTATAATTGCAGAGCTTTCCATTATATTTCTTAAATATAAAAATAAATTCGCAGGTAAATAAATGTAATAATCGATTACTCGATATCAATGGTACTAGTATCGATTTATATTCGATTACTATGTTAGAGTAGCTGGTAACACCGCTTGTGTGGTTTCGAATGATTAGTGTGAACAAGTTTTTAAAGTCATGATAAGGACTTGACCGTTAAATTTAAAAGTTTGAGAAATGGGGTTCTACTTTTTAAGTAATAATAAAACGGAGGTATTACAAAATAAAAGGTTATATTTCATGTTGCAAAAATAAGTGGTTGATGATTTCAATCCAAAATTTCAATCTAAATGCTGAATACAAATATAAAATTGTGAAATAATTTTTAAAAATACCCTCGGTTGGTTTTAAATATTTTATTTATTCACTTTATTATATCTTAACATGAAATGTGTGAATGGTATTTCCTCGAGTATTATGTACTTTCTTTTTCGATTTATTATAAAAGTATCGTTATTTTTCAGTTAATATGCTTTTTATTTATATTTTATTTTTGTATGTATGTATAAACTTATGTGCTGGGTGTTTTTGTTTGTTTTTAGGACCTGGGACCTTTCCTATATATGCTCAAATCTACAATGAACTTTTATTACGACTTAGTTAATTAATGCTTATCTTGTTTTTTTCTGGGCTTCTTCATCTCACTTCTGTTACATCTTCCTAGATCGCTTGCGTCTTTTATGCTGAAGAATTACAATATTTTTGTGGAGTATTTGCAACATATAGAAGAATCCTTGTAGGATTCTCCTAAGAACAAAAATTATGCTGGGTGTTGCTGGTGTTTTTATATTTTCTTTTTTGTTGTTTACGGCAGTGGATTTGTAACGGTTCGAAAATAAGGCGTTTTTGAAAGTGTAAGGAACATAAATTAAAATGCTGCCAGCAGCGAAATCTTTTTATTAAAAAACGAAATAAGGCGAAAATTATCTTCGGTGTTTGTGTGTTTTAATTGTTGTGTATTTCTTGGTGTTTCCGTGTTAAATCAGATGATTTTACGGCCACCGTTGCAAACGAGAGCCAGCTGGTCTACAACGTCCTTATTGATTGGAATGTTTCTTCCGATTCTGCTGGAGGATTGGATTTAAAAATGAAAAGGCAGGAGCGGGCGCAAGTACACGGCTTCGTATTTTGTAAAACTTTATTTCAAATAAAAATACATGGTAATAAAAAATCAAAAATGTACAATTAAAATTATAAATCAATAGATTTATGTATAAGTAAATGTATATATCTGCTATATAACTGTGTGTGGAGGTCCACATTAACTTTTATTACCATCGCGCGCCATCGCCGTCATCGTTTCGGATCTCTGTGGGGTCGATCCGAGAAGGTGATTCTTCGGCGTAAATTAAAATACGTAATTAAAATAATAGAGGATTTGATTGGTGTGTACACAGATCTCGCAAGGCTTACGATATAGCTTACGATTTTGTTTTAGTTTTGATTCGGGGGGTTCCGGATTCATCGGTTTAAAATATCAACTTTTCGGGGTGTGTCGAGTGTGTGTGTGTGTGTGTGTCACGTTAAAATAATAATAATTGGTAATACTAAAAACTAATATTGAGTTGCTCGGCTTTCACGTTCAATTCACAATTCTATATATACGTGATCATTGATTAAAAATACGAGTACGCAGCATCCATCGATAAGCGGATCTAATTTATATTCAACTACGAAATCCATTGGATCAGCGATTGGCGCCAACATTTGTTTGTTTGTTTTGTTTATCCTTCGGTTTAATACTAGGCATAAATTAAATAAATAGCTTAGCATACAGTGTTAATAGCTTGCCTGCAATCATCATCATTATTTATATCTCATCTGCTCATGGTCGTCGTGGACAATCGATCGATCGACCGATCATCCCTCAAGAATTGCGTACTCCCCTACTCTTTTTACTCTTTTTTTAACGACAATACAAATAATAGATTTAAAGCAGCGCGCAATCTGCACTCACTAATTAGTAAAGTTTCCGTTTTGTGGTCGCTACTTGACATAAATAAGCCCGCCGACAACAGTCGTCCTCGTCATCTAATTAATGTTAATTTACAATTCATCGCGCTCTCCTTCGCTAATATGGAGTCGGGGTTATGTGGTTGGTTATATGCATATGCTTTGCTTAGCCTACAGAATTTGATCGTCTACATCTTTGCGTGTGCATCCGCTCCAGGCTGCAGGACGCTATTGCCTGCAGGGAGGGAAGCAACGTGTCCCGGCACTTACATAGCGAGTTTGCCTATACAGATGATGCCATTGCCCGGCAGTCCATGGGCACAGAATAAGTATATATATGTATGTATATTGTGGGTGTGTTATGTATATAAAATGTACAGGAAGTCGGGCTTTGTTTCACATATAGGCAATCGCTCGATTCTGATCGATCAATCGCTATGCAAGTGCCACTAAAACTAGAACCTAAAAGAAGATCGATCTTGAGTAAATCGTCCCAATATATTGTCATCATTCGGGGCAAGATCCACAGCAAGATCAAGCTCTTTTGCTGCTACACGGTGTTGAAATACATAAGGTTCACGTGTGTGTGTGTTGCACTTGTTTTGTTTTGTGGTTATATGCCGTGTATTATGCATTGCTTTTAGAGTGTTACTTTACTTTCCTAGATTACACACACGACTCCCTCTTCTGACTCTCTCTTCTTACTTGACTCTGTTGCTCGCTTCGAAATGCCTTTTATCATTTTGAATTTATTCTGGTTTATGTTTTAGTTACGTTATAGCAGCAATTGGCGCTCGCTCCTCGCTCATCATCCTCTTATTGTTGTATGCATAATTTGTTGTTCTCGGTTGAAGTATAATTAGATTTAAATGTATAGTATATATAATGTATGTATAATTATTTAACTCGAACTCGTAATCGCTTAGCTGTGAGCTGCTGGCATCTGCGTTTGCGTCTGCAATCTGCACTCTGGATTCTGGATTCTGAATTCTGAATTCTATCGATCCGGCTGGGCCAGTCTCGCGGCGCATGTGGTCTCCTGGTCTCCGTTTTAGACAAACACCTTGGCGAGGCCATCGGCCCCGGCACTGGCTATGTACGGCTTGGTGGCATGGAAGGCCACATCGAATATGCTCTCGTCGAACTTCTTGCGATGCGCGGTGATCTCCTGCACGCACGTCTTATTGTCCAGATTCCACAGCCGTATCGAGCAGTCGTGCGAGCCGGACAGCAAGTACAGCCCGTGCGCATCCACGGCCAGCGAGGTGACCGGCTCCAAGTGCGCCACCATGGAGTGGACGAGCGTGCCGGATGTGTTGTCCCAGAAGCGAATATGCCGGTCCTCGTGCGCCGTGATCGTGATGGGGAGTGTCGGATGCGACACCACCTTGTTTATGAATTTCCCCGTGTTGCCGGACATTTCCTGTGCCGCCTCCAGTCGCACCACTTGCTTGCCCGTCTCCGTGTCGTAAACGATGCAGTGTGCACTGTTGTATGCCACCACAATGTGATCGACCTCGTTGCGAACAAAGTCCACCGACGAGGGCACACCCTCCGCCTCTGAGGCCGTATAGGTGCGCAGCAGCGGCTCCTTGTTGTAGGGCGACCAGAGCTTCACGGTGCCATCGGCAGAGCATGACACGATATTACTCTGCATGGTGGTCAGGCCCCAGACGGCGTCTGTGTGCCCCTCCAGGGTGCCGGAGTGAACGTTCGGGTCGTAGCAATCATATGGATCGATGTTCGGCGAGGGCAGCTGCCAGCACTCGATGTTGCCGTCCAGGCCGCCCGAGTAGCATGTCTCACCGCTGGAGGACATGCCCAGACACAGGACTGGACCTGTGTGAGCACGGAACGTGTACAGTGGCTCCACATCCAGGCTGGCCGACTTCTTGGCCTGCACCGTCTTCTGCAGATTCCATAGCTTCAGCGTGTGATCCTCGGAGGCGGTGATCAGCACCGGCTCCTCCGGGTGGAAAATCAACGAGCGCACGCCGTCAAAGTGCGAGCGCAGCGTGTACTTGGCGTTCCAGGTCTTGCGGTAACCAGCACCGCCGGCACTGCCGCCAGTTCCGTCCTTCGAGTTGGCGTCGTAAGCTCCATCAGATTCGTTATTCACCGTCAGTTGGGCCAGCTCACCCAGTCCCAGTGAGCCGTCAACCTCTGTGGGAAGATTAAGGAATACTACAATTATTAGATACGATCTTC
>JAEIHY010014459.1:0-10014 GCA_018904565.1 Drosophila tsacasi | reverse complement strand
CATTTAATTATCAGCGCGGCATTGACAGCTGGATTTTGTAAACACACTCTAATTCAGCATTTGTAATTGCATGTCAGAGAAACAAACTCAATTATTTCGATTCCCCCAAAGAGCGGACAATCAAAATCAAACATTTAAATCATGTCCGTTTCCTGGCTATAAATAAAAAATGGACAATGCCAAGAAGAATGTCAACCGTTGCCGCAAAATCCCCTTTCGCCTGCCCACGATTTCAATTGCGTGCTTGCATTTATTTTCCTTTTTTTATTTAATTTTCTTGTTGTATGTTGTACTTGAATGTTTTTGCCGCAGAATAATTTACAGTGAGCGGTCGAAAGAAAGTGAAGACGAAGACTTTGGTTTAAAGTTTCATAAGGTTTAAATAAGTTCAGGTTCAGTCACAAAAAGCCCTGTGCGAGGAAAACGAAATCTTAGAAACCGTAGAACAAGGTGATCGTTCTTGTGAGTGCTTGGTTTTTCCCTAAAAAAAAGCAAAAAAATTGTTTATACCAACTGCCTCTGTATTTAAAATAAAAATTTACCTTATTGTCATAATTTTTGTTATTATATATTGTTAATTTAACATTCAATTAAAACTCCTATGTAAGGAACCTAAAATTAAATTTTAGTTGCCATCGGTAACTAGCTTTCATGAACTTTAGAAAAAATATTTAAAACGTGAATTTATTTAGCCTAATAATTGCGATTCCATTAATTTGTTCCTTATATCACGTATTCCCGTACCCAGGGTTCTTCCTATTATTATTTTTTCAGCGGGGAGTGGGGAGATTAAGAAGGTGTAAAAGGCCAAACTCACCTGACATTTGCATAGTGCTGGCCGGAGTTCCAGTCCACAGGCTCGATATCCGACGACGTTTTGGCGTTGTCGCAAGGCATTATGTTTTAGTTTTTAGATCCCAGGGTATTGCATAGTCGGAGTTCCTGCTCTCCTGGCCCAGCCCCAAAAAAGAGGGGACTCGCTCAGTCCCCCGCAGCTTCGCCGCCTTTGTCTTTGTCTTTTATGCTGCTGCTGCTCCTTGGCTCTTTGTTATGATTCTGCTGCGCTGGGGTTATTTTTATTGGTATTTGTTTATTCCCAACGTCGAATAGAGGAACCTGTCGTCGCAGTGCCAGCTTTTATTCGTGCTGGCAGAAAAACTACTTCGATTTTTTGCACAATCCCAAAACCGTATCTATTGCACTTTTATTTTCTTTATTTTTCTCTTTCCTTCTCTCGTTTTCCTTTCTACGAACAACGAACTGCTCGCTTGCGCCGCCCGTTTGTTTGTGTTGGTAGGTCTATTATTATATTTTTTTTTCTCGTCTGCAACCAACGGACTGGCCACGGCCGTGTAATTTTTATATTTTGCCCAAAAGGCCAAGCAACTGTGCCATCGCAGACACACTTTAATATTAATTTACAACAACACAACGGCACAAAAACAACACTGAAAGAGACTGTGTTTGGTACAGGAAAAAATACAGAAAGTGTGACCGTAATCTGGTCGGATAAATTTATCATCGATGGCGAGAAGAAAGAGGAAGAGAGAAATGTAAAAGCAATAGGTAGTAGTAAGAGAATAAGACCATAAGTTTTGGACCTCTTCAAAGGATTCGGCGACGTCTGCGCCAGGATATTAGACAATCATTGTTGTTTTCGTAATTTTGTTTACTTATAAATCGATATCGATAGGTATTCGATTGTTTCGTTTTTAAATCCATGTTGTTCCCCGCCTAAGTAGGGTGTTTTTTTTTCACGCAAACTGGGTACACAAAAACTAGAAACCCAGAAGTCTGGCAACTTTTTTTGTAAGCATATCGAAAAATAAATCGAGTGCTTAAGAATGATAACTGAATATATTGATGTCAATTTTTTATATTTAAATTATAAGCAAGTATTGGGGCCTCACCCCCACCTGTGTAAACTAAAATTTAATTTAATATTGTTTTAGGTGTGCAATGGTCAGGTAAGATTTAAAATATTTAAATTTCAAATAAGGAAGCTTCTTTATATTCGCCTTAGAACGGCATATATGGCCTAGGATTACGTCAAAACTAAGTTATTTTAATGCTATTTAATTTTGTTCATCGTAAATAAAAATGTAAAATTATTAATCCATGAAATCCGTATCCCTATAAATGAGCCCAAACTTCAAAGTTGTTTTTTCCTGTCTTAGTGAACTTTTTATTTTTATTAGTATTACGATTATATTCCGTTTAATCCATTATCGAAAATGACTACAAAAAAGCAGATCCACTTTTATATTTGCCGAAATTTTTCTTTATAACAAATGGTATTACTTAGGGTTCGGGTTCGGGTAACGGGTCTTAGACACGAGTGCTGTTGTTTATAACCATATATAGAGGCGAAAACACAAAACTAACTAAACTCAGCAGGGTCGATTGGCGGGCGAGGCCCGTTTGCCTACAAAGTGTAAATCGATTTAACGTTGGAGCCCAGCTTGACCATCGTGTCCTTGTGCAGCTGATACTGCAGCGAGTTCTGTCGTCCCAGACGCAGGGCATCTCGCAGCTTGTGGCCAATCTCCAGGGCGGCCTCCTCGTTGTTTCCGTTGGCAGTCCAGATAGCTAAACAACCCATGTTCACATTAATAACTTTGCAGTTGAATATAGCTTTGTAGAACGAGTTTATACTTACAGATCTTGTTGCTCTTGCCGCGAATATTGACCACTGCTCCGCAAATCTGATCCGAGTGGTCGAAGGCCTCGCCAATCAGGCAAAGCAGCTGCAAGACAGAAAACAGATGGTCACTTATTGAACAATTTTTGATTCGATATTACTCATTTTTACCAAGGGTAAAAACGTAGCAGATTATGCGAGAAATGTACAAATCAGCTCTATAAGAATACTCAACTCACCACATCTAGCCAGAGGTTATCCAGATCGCTCTTGGAGCTCTTGTTGAGGGTGATCACCCAACGACCGCCCTGCTTATTGGCAGCATCTTCCCACATGGGACTGCAAGGCAAGAGGAATCATTTAGGATACATAATCAAAAAGACATCCAGAGCGAAACCCACCGAATTCCCTTCTTGAAAAGTGAGTAGTCACTGCCCAGTTTGATCTCTGATGGCGGCTTGATGTGGTTGTACAGACTCCAAAAGTCTTCGACGGTGTCGAAGCTGGTGATTTCGTTTTGCATGTCCTCCCACGACTTGGACCGATCGTTCTCCAGATACCACAGGGTCCATGTGTTTTGAAGCGGGTGTTTGAACAGATGCTCGGTGCGCACGGCCTCATCGCCGCCAGCGCTGGTAGCAGCAGGGGGAGCGGCATCGGTTGCTGCCGGGGCCTTGGGCTGTTCCTGGTCCTTCTCCTTGGCGGGAGCAGCAGCGGGTGCCTGAGCAGTCGGCGGTGTGGGTTCTGGGCGACCGGGCGCCACCGTGTTGCCCGTCTGCTCGCTGCTGGCAGAACTTGTCTGCGTGGAAAGGGAGAGAAAGAAGGGACGTATCAGAATAGGCGAATTCCAGCAGAGATCGGCGATCGAGTGTTTACTTTGAACATAGACTTGGGATTGGCAAAGTTCTTCATTCTGTGAAAGTCGCTCTGCATGTTGGCGGCGGTGTTTGGAGGATGCGATTTGATGGTTTTTCCGGAGAGATCTTGCTCGATCGTCGCTGATTCACTTGGCGCGCTCTCGGGTTCTCTCTGTGTGTGAGTGTGTGTGTGAGAGAGTTGGGTTGAGTTGAGTTGAGTGGGTGAGCTTGTGTGCGTGCGTGTGTGTGCGATACGAGAGCGAAGCTTTTGATTTCGATTCGTGTATGCGTGTAAGTGGATTACTTCTCGATTTCTCACTGCAGTCTCTCCTTTTCACTTTGAGTATTATTAACCAAAAAATATTAAAAGCGTTAAACTACTTGTGGGTGAGTGTTAAACTATTACTTTAGACGGCAGGACTAGAAAAAATACATTTATAGGGTTAAAGCAACTGTTCCTGACGAACTCCGAATCGAAAGTAGCAATGAATTACAGCACACACACACACGCACGTATTTGACATAAAAACACAGATTGCCTGTTGAGAGAATTGAGGTTTTATTGAATTAAAGAATTTTCACTTTTGTTTCCAACTGGAACAATGAGTTGCGGCTAAAATTCGCGACACGACTGGTGGGTGTGCGAGTTCAAAGCAGCGGTTACTGAAAAAGTACATACAAAAAAAAAATGGAGTGGAGAGAGCAGATGAGCAGAGGAAAACTAACGGTTTACTTCAGTCGATGCAAGTCGCGGTCATGGCAAAACAAAATTTAACTGTAGCTCGTCGCGACCGCTTATTGCAGTAATTTAGTCTTTCTTTTTGTCTCTCTGCTTTGCCCATTTATGCTGTATATAAATCCGCACACACCAGCACGCGGGCGCGCGATATAAAACACACACGCACTCACACACTCGCGTGCGATTTCTTGACAAAAAAAATTCCAGCTACAACGAGAGAGAGCAGCGGTGAAAAACGTGTGGATGGTATGCAAATGCGAGAGCGGGTGACCGCGAAAGAGAGAGATAGAAAGACAGAAGGATAGAGAGAGGGAGAGCAATGACGTTGACAACGGCGTGCAAATAACAAGTAACAATATGAATATGGTTAATTTTGCGTGAAATTACAAATCTTCGATTGCGGGTGAGGTACTGGTTGGAAACGGTGAGCAATGAAAGAGATGATGCCACGCCACTGTACTGCTGCTGCTGCTTCTGAATCGACGACCTCCCCCTCTTGTGCAACAACCCTGTTCTGTTTTGCCTCTGCTGCCACGGCTCAACCTCAGCCGAAATTGAGAGACCGAATCCGAAACCATGCGGCGTAGCGATTTTTCCTCACCTTTTCCGTCTCCGACACTACCATGGTTGTCGCGTTATCGCGCTGTGTTGACGAAGGACTTGGTTACTCACTGGCACTACTCAAGAGAGCCACAATTAATTTAGAAATATTAAATTAGTTAAATAATTTTTTGGATTTACTAAACAGACTTAGTGTGACCGGAGCTAAAAAGATAGTGATAATATATCAATATATCGATATTTCTGTGTAAATATCACGATTTTTTTTGCCCAAATAATGAAATAGCGATATTTTTATTTGATATATTTGGTCAAGAGCAAGAATGTTCACAAGCAGTTCAGATTGCACTAAGCAGTTCGGTAATAAGCAGTTCAGCTTGCACAAAGTTTTTTTTTACCGCGGTAGGGATCGCATGTATTGATGCTCCAGCCCTGGGCGGTTTATTGCCGTTCACTGGCTTTCTGCTACAAAACGTCGATGACCGTTAGTTTTAAATTTTGTCGTATTAAGAAAGAGAAAATTCGTTTTTTATTGATGATTTTTTGGGCTTTAAATTACGTTAACTTACGTGCAATTTCATAACATTTTTAGTTTATTTTACTTAACACTTCGGAGTGTTTTTTGTATAGTGATCATTCATTCATTTAAAAATAATGAGGAAATGACCATTGGCAATTATGTAGCACATGTTATTATCCATGTTAACGTGAAAACTCTTTGCATAATTTATTTTAAAATCTCGAGGAAGTTAAACATAGCAAAATCGAAATCTTAGAACGTTTATCAAATAGTAAACATTCATGCAAATTTAATTGACATTTCATCTGTTTCCCACAGCAGCAGCACGACCGATCGTTCGGCATCAAAAACAAGAAAACAACGTCAGCGCGTTCATTTATCATACGCAATTATTTTATATTATAAAGGCAATATATTATAAATAATTATCAACAGCCGAAAATGTAAGACGGAGAGACCCAGAAAACCAGCTTTTTGCTGGAAATTAGGTCTTCGTTTTTATTTAGACATTGGCATCATCAATCGGAATTCGATAACAAAGTAACGACATTTAAGAATGAATCAATGAATTTTCCATATAATACGATATAATACGAGTAGAATCGTAGTTTGTTTATTTATTTAAAAAGCGGATTCCCGAAATTGCCAGAATAACAAAAAAATAACTCTGAATGTATCTGAATGGGACGTCAGGAGGTTAGGCCATGTTTTTGTCACATAAATCCAAGCCCAACCTGTTGGTGAATCATAAATTAACCCAGAACCTTAGTTGCTACCAAAGTTGTTGTTTTTAGTTATTTGAAACCAGCTTAATTCTATGGCTAAGAACACCGCAAGTCTCGGATTCGGCTCGTCTTTGTCTGCCAGCTTGAAACAAATAATAATATGTTTAAAAATAGATAAAAGACCCCAAAAAACAGTGGGAAACACTCGGCAACCGTCGATGCTGATGAGGATGATCATACCGACTTGGGAGTAGAATGATGATGTGGCGCTTTGGCTACGCTTGGCTTTCAAAATAGACGACGACTGCAACAGTAGAATCGGAATTCGAATCGATGATTGAAGAAGAACGTGAAGCGTGTTTATTATTTAAATAGTTAAGTCATTTTGTGTAATCGAACAACTGCGCAGTTTTGCCCTTTGTAAGCATCGCCTAATAAGCGCCTTTCAAGAGTTTGCACGATACCGAAACCCGAAACCCTTCTCCAAGCCGGAGGCCCATTGAGCTCTAATTACACTTGAGCTTCGAGGCTTATTGAACTGACATTTAGAAGCCGGCATCTAATTATGCAGCCATCTCCAAGCGGACTTCAAGTGCTTGGCAGCGCATGTCTAAACACAAAAAACTTCCGCCGATCGGACAGGAAGCCCGGAGTCATAGTCAAAGCCCCACCAACCTGCAAGGCAGTAAAACTTTGCATTAATTAAAAGTAAAAAGTGATTGAGAAGCTTAAAGATGCTTAATTGTAAATAAATCATATAGCCCGCTGTTAAGTGAAAAATGAGGTGTATATAGGGAAGTTTCGCCTGAGAAATACCTATTAATTGGATTCATACTGGAATTGGGAAACTAATCGAAAGGTTTTGAGATAATCAATCCTCATAATTTAAAAACCTAAAATAGAGGACACACAAAATATTCTATAGGGGTTCTTACATTTCTAGAAGTAAAGAGTAGTGACTTTTGTAAATATAGAAACCTCTCCAAGGATCCCTGAAATTATTACTTTTGATTTAATTATTTCGCTTTATTATTTGTAAATTTCTGTAACCTTCTTGAAAATAAAGTAATATGAAAAACAAATAATGTTTTTACTGCAGTAACATGCATAAACATGTTTTCTTGTTCCAAAATCGATTTTATATCGATAAACATAGATGTTTTTCCCTAGTATGCAGATTACTAGCGAAGTCTTACACCTAACTGGATACAAACCGCCTTTGCCATCAAGATAAGCCAAGCCAAAACCAGAATATACGCATTCTTGGCTACCCGAAATACCCTTAAAGAAACCACAAGAATCTCGAGTGGCAAAAAAGTATCCATAAGCTACTCGAAAACTCGACAGGCAATGTGCGATCGAAATGCCACTTGAAGCTAGCCAAAAAAGGGTTCTGAGCAGCCACAATTTATGATGGGTAAGACCCGTTGAGCTATTAGATAACTAATTGAGCATTGCGGCAAACATACAATTAATGATGTCTCCGCATATCTGTATGTATCTCCACGTATCTCAGAGAAGTGCGAATTTGAGCGACGCGTCGATAATGAACTTTAGATTGCCGCCACTGCTGGCACTGGCTGTACGATTCTGAAGCTGAGTAAGAAACCGGACAGGTGAATCCGAGCACGAATCGCGCACATCTTCATTCAGTTCGTAGTTCGCCGAGATATTTTATGCAAAACGTAAAAAAGCCGAGCTTGGAGTTAGTATATAAGCCGGGGGGGCCGAGATATTCAGTTATTAGTTGCGCGCCAACGGCAGAACAGTGAAAACGTATCGAAATATCTGGATATATATTAAACAAACCACAATGAAGTGCTTCATATTGGCTGCCGCCTTGTTGCTGGTAAAGGCAGAGACTACTTTGCATAATTAAGCTAAAATTTACGACCACTGAAGATCACTCTGAATGGAGATCTATTCAATTAAAATCCGGGTTGTGACTCCATAAAATGTCAACTGTGATGGTGATCAGTGCAAATATACAAAAGTTATACAATGTGAAAAGTATTAAGCAAACCTTAGCTGGCATTACATGCGAGATGCGACCCGATGCGAGACTTTAATCAATAACTAAAAATGACATCATCCCTTTTTTTGCGTGTGATCTTTAGAATTGTGTGCCTTATTCTTTACTCTTGTCTTACCTTTTGGGGTTATTAATTTTTTGGCTAATCCATTTCACGCTTTGCTTCCATTTACAGGCCACCCTAGCCAGCGGCGAGAACATCTTCAAGATCAACATAACGCCCGAGGAGGCCCAGCAGTTCCTCAACAGCGCCCAGTTGCGCGGCATCGGCGACATCGAGTATGCCCCGAAAACTGGCGAGAATCCGCTGCCCGAGGCCCGGAATGAGAAGGGCGAGTTCGTCTACATGGGCCGTGTGATCGAGCACCCTGAGGACTATGTGGAGGAGCATTACGACGCCCACCAGTACCACGGCCAGGACGGTCTCGGTCAGTTCGCCTATGGCTACAGGGACTGGAATCAGGGAAAGAACGAGAAGCGTGACGAGACCGGCAAGGTGACCGGTTCGTACAAGTATGTGCAGCCACATGGCCGTGACTTTGTGGCCAACTATTATGCCGATAAGACTGGTTTCCATGTGGAGGACAACCGTCCCGCTCACCTCAAGCTGCCAGCCACCAAGACGCCGGCCGTGCTCAAGGCCGAGGAGGAGCACTTTAAGCTGTGGGGCGAGCTGGCCGCCGCCGCCGGTCACAATCCGGATCCCTATGCCGCCGAATACCAGACCGCTGAGGGTCGCTACCAGCCCACCGAGCAGGAGCAGCAGCCCTACGTCCACGAGGAGCCCCCGTATGTTCCCGGACCCGAGGAGACCGGCGAGCCCAAGGGCTTCTTCTATGCGTTCGACTACAATGTGCCGCTGTTGCGCAACAAGGAGGAGCGCGCCGAGCTGGAGCGTCTGCGTGCCGTCAACAACCATGACGAATGAGGGACTCGGGGATCGATCCCTACAGATCCTGGAGATCTATTGTATAGGTTGTTTCTGTAGAAAGTAGCACACACACATCCCAGTAACCCACATATTTATTAAATCCTTATTCGCAAAATAAATAGATGATTTTTACTCAACTTTTGAAGAGCGTGGACTTTTTTTTTATAACTTATCCTTTTCATAGGATCTACTGTTCTTTCTACAAATATAATATTAAAACAATAACTTGCAGCTTTGGCTACACTTTTGTATATTGAAGTCATGGTTTTTAAGATCCTGCAGATCCTTGAATCTATATTCTTATCTGGTAAGTAACACACAAATGTATCGAGTTGTTTAGCCTTCGGCTTCAACTTGGCTTTTATTTTTACTTACCAATCCTCACAAATTTGTATTAGTAAGACTTAATTTTGAGATAGTACATTTTTATTTTACGTTAAGCAACCAATTGAATGGCTATGAAACGTGGGAACTAACAATCGTAACGAAAATAACATGGAAACATAACAGCAAGGTTAAAATAAACAATTTTGATTAACAATGGATTAACACATCACTCAATAAGTCCGTAGGATAACTAGGAAAAACAAATTTTTTTTGCAAAATACGATTTTATTCATCAACACACATTCATTCAAGAGTGATACAATCAGTCCAAGCCGCTCTAGCATTTCGAGATCACCTTTTAATTTAAGCCATATTTCTTTCCGGCGAGCATTTTTTTCAGGTCTGTGAACAGGTAGTAGTCGCTGGGGGCCTACTCTGAAGAATACGGTGGGTGCGGGAGCTATTCTAATCCAAATTCGTGCAATTTGGCCGACGTTACGATCAACTTGTTTTTGGTCACTGTGACCAAACGCGGCACCCACTTTGAGAACAGTTTTCTCATTGACAAATGTTCATGCAAAATAGTATAAACAGTGCCTTCTGATATCTTCAAAGTGTCATCTATCTCACGCAATTTAACTTTTCGGCTTTCCAAAACGATTCGGTTGATTTTTTTAATGT